>JAODAI010042567.1:0-12336 GCA_027575025.1 Scotoplanes globosa | reverse complement strand
ATAGTATATATTATAATAAAAATATAAAGAAAGTGTTGATTAATATTGTTTATTCGGGTCTGACCGATTCGTTATTAATCGGTTATTTTAACCACATTATTTGGTTATCCAAAGTTTTAATAGCCACAGGTCAATTATTCAATCAGAGTCAATAACACCTTTCATCAAGGTCTGTATATTGCCTAATAATTGAAAAAAGAGTCTTTAGAGTGTATTTACATTATACTTCCATTTTCCATCTATTATAGCATTATACCTTCTATTATCTAAATCAGATTTGATTGATCGTCATATAATTGTGTCAAGTACATGTACACTGGTGGCAGCGACGTAGAGCGGTAGACGTCCCACAAGTGTTATACCTATACGAGGAGCCAAATGACTAAATCGAAAAACAATAAAAACAAACAAAATTAACTTAAAACATACAACTGATATCACCACATCGCATGCATCCCCTTGCTATTACAAAAAATAACCCCCGCACCACCATACATAATTATATTCATAAACAGTGTTGTTCTAACATTTTTTTTCATTTATTGGTGAAGTTATTAAGAAATCCCCTTCAACCAAATATTTAGGCTTGATTACTCATGAAAAGCTACCACGGGGTTATCATATTAATGATCTTTGTAAAAAATATTTAGCTATAGGCCTGAGGCTTACTGTTATTTTCTACCGAATCAGAGATATCTGAGTACTTCAATTGTATATGCTTTTATTTATTTTAAAATGTGTTATGGAATTGAAATTTACGGCACGGCTAGTGCTTCAACCGCAAATAATGCAAAACATAATTTTGAAAACGTTAACGAAGAAACCTCGTAATTTTTAAACAAATTTGCTTTATATGAATCTTGGTTTGCTTAAGATTAATTCATAACAAGAATAAGCCCAACAGGCTCATACTGTGATTCCTCGTCTTTGCACAACAAAATCTCAAATCCCATGGGAACAAAGTAAAAAAACAGTTTGACTTAAATTAAATACAATTTGACTTCAGTTAAATTACATTCTACTTAAGCTTAATTCAATTTCACTTAAGTTGAATTGTAATCCACTTAAGTTGAATTCAATTGCCCTTAAGCTGAATTGTATTCCACTTCAGTGGAATGTGATTGGTCAGATAATGTAGGCGTGTTTTATGTGTATAGGGCGTGGTTTCGTATTTTAGATCTGCACACAAACAAGACAGATGTTCTGTATATACATGACCTGCAGTGCTATTTTCAAGTACAGTGTATCGTTTATATTACTATTCATACGTGGGTATACAGTTGTAATGGGGTCTTAACATATAAGCCGTATCGTTTACAAATAACCTAGCGACTAAGTATCATATGCAAATCGTATTGTGTACGTGGGCATGTATTTGCACATTATAATTTTTAATTGACCACTCACATTTCACTAACCACATTTCACAGAAGCTAAATTACAATTGACCAATCACATTTCACTGAAGCTAAATTCAATTGCACTTAAGCTAAATTGTATTTCACTTAAGTCAAATTGATTCTAACTTAAGTGAAATTGAATTTAGCTTAAGTTGAATTCAATTTAGCTTAAGTAGAATACAATTTCACTTAAGTAGAATATAATTACACTTAAGTCGAATTCAACTTAGCTCAATGGGATAAGCTAACAAATGTAGTCTACTTAAGTGGAATATAATTTCACTAAGTGGAATACAATTTCACTTAAGCTAAATTGAATTTAACTTCAGCTAAATTGGATGTAAAATGATGTATTTCACTAAAGTGAAATTGAATTTAGCTTAAGTATAGAATAGTTAAATATGATTTAGCTTAAGTATAATGCATTTCACTTAAGTAAAATAGCGACGTAAAGGGTAAAACGGCTTGCCATACTACCGTGCCTTGCACTCAGACTTGTGTTCCTTTATTTACAGATATACGTCGATCTGTCATTGTTCAGGCATATAGTACTCAGTAGTTGCCATTTCTTTATATTTCTTTGAACCATGTTTCAATTACTTTTAATTTTATTTATGTTTCAACCAAATATATGTAGTCCTAACATTTGACTAAGCCTATGCATAACAATATCAATGAATTGTTATTTTGGTTATTTGTATTATGCATAATTTATTACTCCAAAAGGCGTGTTCTACTTTGTTACTTAAGTTCTCATGAGTGTTTTAGAGCACTACCTTCCTCAGTATTATAATGTTGTTGACTTGATACATTGCATTATATTGTGAAAAAGAAATAAAAAATTAAATGAAATTCATACTTTGTTCGTGACAAAGTCTTTGATATAGTTACATTTGTTTCACTATATATTGCGTACATAAAATGGTATGCAACAAATACGACAATCTTATAAGTTATTGTTTTATCTTGACTGATATATGCCAAGTGTAGAAAACTTAATTATTTGTTATCTTTTAGAGGAATGTAGCTAATCTAAGAGGTGCAATATCAGTATGTGTATCATCGATGTTAAAAAAATACGAAAACTAATTCTAACACCCGTTGGTCTTAAATTAACACCAACTTTGACACCAGGATTTTAACACCGGATGTTCAACACCATAATATATAGTTTTTATACTGTGTAGACGGTCTGTTGTAGTAGGCTTCAGGTATCCAGTTATTTGGCGACACGTATGCATTGACGGTTGGGCCAATTTTATTTGCATATGGGCTGATATCTCCCAGACAGAACAAGCCGTTTATTGGTAATAAAAAGGAGGTTAAATCTATCTTTAAACACAATGCAAGAAAGAAAGCACTACTAAATTTCGGGTAACATGATTTAATTTTCAAGGAAAAAATGTATGTGCGACATAGGCGATTGCGACAGATGGAATTATTTTCTTAAAACTAAATAAATTGAGCATTTTCCTTCACTTCCATATGCCACATCATTTTGCGTCATTTGCGAATTATAACTATTATTTGTAACCATTATAACAATAGGTTAAGTTTATTATTCTGATATTGTTTTAATATTTGGTAGGGTGGGACCAGTTTTTGATTTTTCCCATTACCAAATGATTTCAAAACCTGATTCAACTTATCTGGTTAGACCCCCTCCAGCTCCCAAAATAAATGTCGCCTTCATATAAATCATAATAATTATTATCTGGTCCACTTGTCAAAACAGTTTCAGTGACATTACCCCTTGACCTATAGTCTACATTAAGCATGCACTGGCCTTCGTGATATTAATGTCAATAGTTCAGATTACAATTTCAAACATGTGGGCCTAACAAATACTGTCATTATGAGATGTTGAAACATGTAAGAAACAATGCTCATAATTTGAACAATCCGAGTTATAAATCTAGGTCGGGCCTAACAATGCTTACTACGCAGGAGCACTGTATACATACGAGTTTCAAATTCGAATTTAGTATCTTGACAATTGCCTCACATAGAATAGAAAGAAATACTAACATTTAAAGCGCATCTATCAATTTGTTAATTTAACATGGCAGCAGGTAGCATACGTACCCGACAAAGTCCACTACAAGCCAAGCCAGTTATATAATACCACCCAGCAATTAACAAATATCCATAACCCTTTTCCTAAATTATTGATACAGACTTCATGTAACACATTCGTTTGGCCACGTTCAAGTACAAAATAAAATATCACTTCATTCATATTAATTAATTCGAGTCGTTATATATTCTAAGAAAACATTTAATAATATTTGATAGGTACATAACTACAATGAAACTGAAAGACAATATCAGTTTATTAAAAATATATATAGGCATAATTATAGTATACAATGTGACCCTAAATTGACGTTATGTATCTTGTACTTATTGTCGAAGGAACTGAATGTGACGATAAGAATCCAGTATCTCCAGATAACCAAATTACTACGGATTCAACAACACTAGCCCAAGGCGGTCAAAGAACTGAATACCCACCGACGGCACGGGCTGGTGATTTGGATGGTAGAGTGGAAATTGAGACAACTACCGCAGCACCAGGTTTGTAAACCATCCGTTCATCATATGTATATTCCAGTGGCTCTAACTGGTATGTCCAAAGGCTTTTGGTGGATTATATAACCACTGCTCTGAAAAGGGCCATAAAAGCTATTCATTTAATCATTTGATTTGATTTTGAGTAAATTTGCGAAACTTTTAAATATCACCGTAAATAGAACGTTAACAGTCTTTGGTCGCAACTGAAATTATGATCCTGCACATTTCAAGAGTGATGTTTTAATTATGTTCCAGAGCAACTATATAATATACCAGAATATATATGGTGGGTTGGTTTGGCAGTACAGTGAATATGAGTTGCAGTCCATTATACCGGCGTGATCGATGCGCCGCTTCAGACCGTGACAAAAATTGTGAATTGTAATTTGTAATTTAATTATGGTTTACCAATACTCATTTCTCCATCAGTTTAGAGGGGCGCTAAATTAGTGTTCCGATATAGGTGTATCATGCCGTCTAGTCACATCTGAACATGTATCGAAATATGTATAGGACGAAAGTTCCGTCACCATCCACGATCACATGTTGATATTGTATATCATGATTACACATATTTAGTGTATGTATGAGTCCAGTTCAGCATTACACAGATAAAGATACTTTTTGATAATTATTTTCATCAATAGTTTACTTCAGTAAACTACACGTATTGATGAGAGAATGTGATTCACAATTTCATAAAATTAACACAGAATACGTAACTATCGACCATCACTGTTTATAAGAAACGTTAGTATTCGTTTTTATTTATATCGTACTTTATCTCTATAACATCCTTGTTTTCATGTAAATGTTAAACCTTACTACGTTCCCTACCGCCTTGATAGAGTCAATTGATTATACGATATGTGACAATAAACCGTATGTATGAATTTATTATAACTTATGGGTAGTAGTTTTGAAAGTATGTGAAATATTAATTTCTTTTCTTTCATTTCATAGCATCTTGGAGTGATCACATCTCCATACCTGTCGTCATCGTCATCATTTTAGTCATCTTCGTAACAGTGTTATTAGGTGTGTGGTTCTGCAAACGAAACCAGAACAAGAAACAACAAGATGATGAGGTAGGGGCTGATGAACCACTCAATCAAGAAGAAACTGTATAAGATCAAGTATACGATCAAGCACCGAACCGTAAGAAAGGGGTACAGTATGTCACAACATACACTAAATACATTAATGTTAAACCACTCTTCACGGGAATATAAAAATGTATCATAATATATATTTATTATATTAATTGTAATACATTGGTGGATATAGTAGTACTTAAAACCATTTATATGAACATAGTTTTAGAAATTGGTTGCAAAATTAACTTCTCCCATTGACTTTGTACTACATTTAGGGGTATAGCTGGACAGCCAACGGCCAACCAATACAATTTGAGTTTTGTAAGTTTGGTGGCCATAAAATTAAAGTACTATTAGAAAGAGTAGGAAAGTGTATAGTACTCTATCTTGGGATTACCAAACTTCAAAGACTTGCCCAGCAGCTAATTTTCAGCTAAGAAATATATTGTACATTAGAAAATTATTAATGAAAAAAGTGCAGAGATATTAATTCCTGCATTTGTTTCTTCAAAGCTTGATTTTGGTAACCCTATATTATTCAGATCATCTGTCGATCAATTGACTAGGCTACAAAAATCAAAAATACGGCAGCGCGCCGAATTGTTAAAAGTCTCCAAGACGTATTATCACAGTACATTTATTCGTTATGATTTACATTGGATACCTTTGAATTATCGGATTATATTTAATACTTGATATTACATTTTGTGGAATTATATTTAACCATCAAGGATAACTATGTACAACCGCGATCAAACAGTATTGTGTTATGGAATAGTAAATATTATTCATTTGCATCTGCAACACATTGGGACCAATTACTAGATAATGTATCATGTGATACATTAACATATCTTAAGGGGTTATTTAAAACTATTATATTCTCACTTTATTACAATTAATGCATATTTTCATGAACCATGCTTGTATTTATGTAAAGTTTCACTTTTGTGAAGTGCATTGACATGTACACTTATGGTCGTATGTATAAAAAGCGCTATATAAATATATATTATTACTGGTAGAGTATTAATGGTATGTCATGTGGACCGTTTTACCCATATTATTCCGTGTTCATTCATAGCGTGTATCCCTTGGGTTATTCCCCCGTAGCGTGCATTCTCATGCGATAACATCACGGTAGACTGTTGATTAACCCTTAATTATTTGACATTACAACCCATAATCCCCACAAACACACCCTCTTTTTGGAAATAAATTAAAACCAGAAATATCTCAATTTATATGTCAAATCCTATGAACTAAATTATATCCCAAGTAATCCTGTTGTAGTCACTATTCCCCGGGTGTTCGCATACAGATATATTTTCGACCATACCTAGTTCGGTTGTAATGACTAAGTCAAGAATGGCCTTTCCACGTGTAGGATAGTTAATATGCACCAATATTAGCAGACTTCATTGAATCCTCGCGGAATTCAATCTCAGTTGATAGAGTTGAGATTGAAATCACTGATTCGTATAACCCGACAATGGTTATTATACGCTTGTGTAATTGCATTGTGTTTGTTGTTGTATCTCCACTGTTACTGATTGGAAGTTACAACAACTACCAATGATAATCCTTTCCTTCTCGTCACAGCATTACACCAAATTGATTATGAATGTCTATGATTTGTCAGCTTCCCATTAATACCAGCGACGATGTCAGTAGTAATGTACAACAGGACACCGCTTTCCTCTTTGGCAATTCAATCTCTCATAGTTTCCTGAATAAGTTGTAATGAGTAATTGAAATATCGCTAACCAACCCATCTGTGTGCGTTCAAGACTCTGTGATACCTATAATGTCTGGCATATATATTTGGAAGTCTCGAATTTTGTCCACAGTGCTTGGTGTATTTAGACAAACACACTTAAAATTATTTGTGACGATCTGTTTTTAACATCAGAGGTTATTTTTCCATTGTTAGATAGTTCTGCATTCAGTTAACACCATGCTCGTGTATTGGCCTAATTAACATCCATTGTAGGAACTATTTCATCGGGAGTCCTGTCAGTTGATGCCTCTATGTCATTATCTTGTCGAGTTTGGCAGTGTTCCATTTGATGACGGATGCTGATTTCTTTGGACGATCCTGCCTCTCCTAATTATGTAGTCTGCTTTGCCATCTTGTTTGAGAGACCGTAACTCATCTCGTAATAGTTTTCCTTCTTCTCTTTCTTTTCTCGTTAGATCTGGAGAAACGTAGATCCCATTCCAATCTTCAAATTCACCGGGATAATTTGCGTGTGTTAATAGTATTAATTTTTTATTTAATCCTCAAGCTCAACGAACACAAGGGTGGGCTTCTCTTGTGGTGGTTTAAGTTTAGTTCGACCCTAGTCTTATTATAATCGTATTCATATTGACGTCTTTTGTCATCAAAGTGTTACACATTTCATTGCCAACTTGTGCATCCTAATAATAACAATACTAATAATACCAATAACAATAGGAACACTTTGTGCTATCTCACGCTGTGAAGCATGCGCAGAGGGGTGTTCACAGATTATTACCCTGGTATGTGGTGACTTGTCAATCCTACACATTAAAAGTACACTTTCCAAACACAATATTGTCCCACAACGTGTCGGCCTGGGGTATCCCATAGGAGCTGCCACATAATGGCGCGTCGCTATAAATACAAATCACCTCGCAGATACTCATTTATACACGTGGGCAAAGTGAAACAATCAAGATAAAGTGCCTTGCCCAAGGACACCCCCAATTTAACCACCAGCAGTGTTGATACCCACGACCGCCCGTTGCCATTACCACTGACTGTCTTTGATTTCCATATTTGTTCAAACTATCTGGTATGCCACTAATAATTATGTTATTTGGGCGACGTTCTCTGTCATTGTACTAATCCAGCAAGCCTACATATGTTGTAGATGTTGTGTTGCTTATAAAATTGCAGTTGTTTCATTTGTTTCAATCCCACAAATGATATTAAACCGTTTTCGTTTTTAGCCATTGTTTACTAAGTGAAACCAGTGCCCAGTGGCGTGGGTATGAATTGTGAGATGGAGGGCCAGTTTTGTGATTCTCCCGACTCAAACAAGGCCCATTCTTTATGGAGCTTTGCGCTGTATAAACCATGTACTTCTCCCTCGACTCTCTAATTTCCCCCGTCTATTATCTAGCAACAAAAACAATTACGCGCGCCGAAAATATTTTTTTTTTCTTAAAAATCACTAATTTACATCCACCATCATGAACAATTTTGTTACGGCCCATTGCGCAGAGTAAACCCCATTTTTACTCCCATTATCTAATTTCGACAGATTTTGATATGCCAATTTTTTTATGATGTAAAGCTCGGTAGATTTTTCCTCAATATTTCTGGATACCATATCATTTATTTTACTGTCAGAATTACCGTCAGTTGCACTGCTGTTTAAAATTATTAACTTCAGAGGTGCACAAGGTTTACAATAAAACAAAGGGCATGATCCCAGTGCTTTAGCATTTTCCGGACCTTGGGACTAACATTAGCACATGTCAAACAAATCCATGTATTACAACGTTCACATTATATCAGGACATCGGTGTCCATGTCCCATTCCTTGGAGTAGTACAAATGAGTCGTCGTCATGTGTATCCTCTGAAGTAATTTATGTCTGGGTTTTCTTCCTTGTCTTCATCATTCCCACCAGTAGCAGCCATAATCAATGTTTGCAATATATTTATGCAATGAATCTGTATAATTATAGTTACGGTAGCTAGTCTATGGAAAAAATAATAGGTTAGGCTTCACAGCAACAATTATGTTTACCGACAGTGTACAGTGTTAGTCTAATTACGTTACAGTATAAGCTATTGTCCACCATCACTCTTGGACCGCACTCTCAATTCATAGTAAAATATAAGGTCCTAAATTTCAGAAAAACACAGACTCTCTGACAATTTACACTAGCTACAGGGTTCAGCAAAACAATCTGCTACTACCAATGTTGAAATTGAATCCCCTTCCAAGAAGATATAAGCCAATTGCTGTAACATAATGCTGTCATGGCAAATTCCATGCTTCCGAACTATCTCATATCATGGCCAAAGAGACGCCTATCGTCCTGTTATTATGACATTCTTGTCAATGTCTTAATCATTTCTTAATATACCACAATTGAGTATGAATTGACACTGTATAGCCCAATATAATGATTAAAATAATATCGTGCCCGTGCTCTATCGTTAGCTAAATTCGCAACAATGGACATGAACATCATCATTCTCATTCACACTTACATAATAATAGTTGTGCTGTGGTACAGATATAATTTACAGTAACTCATGATTCATACATTAAAATAATAGTGATATATTTGGGGTATACCACTCTCCAACTGGAAAATAATTAATTATTCGCACATACCATGATTGTTATTTATAGCTGTACATTAAAAACAAAACACGTTCATTTATACGTTAATTCTATCATTCCTTCTCATCCGATCATAGTTCAAAAGAAGCAGACTAAAGATCCTCATCTCTCTTTACCAACACTGCGTGTGTATTGTACCAAAATGTTATCACGAAACTTTAAGACGAAGGTCGACAAATGGTCTTCCTCCCGGATTGATAACTGTTTAACGGAGATAAACAAAACCTACACAATCGAGACCGTTAGTCGTCAGCTCGTTAGAGATATGAATACATCTTCATATACCAAAGTGAACGGAGTCCATGCATTAGCAGTTGAAGGTAGTGATAACGGCAAGGATGGCAGCATACTGTACGTCATGCGTGATATGAAGTCGGAATCGGCCAGAGAATACAGCTTCCTTGAGTTAAAATGGCCCCCAAATGATCACGTGTCGACAAGAGATCTCGCTAAAGCTGGGTTCTTTTACGTAGGCATTAGCGATATGGTGAAATGTCATCACTGTGAGGGACGAATTGACAACTGGGTGCAAGGGGACGATCCTGTTGCTGATCACAAGAAGTTCTTTCCAGATTGTCAGTTCATCCAAAATTACACAAACAACACCACTACCAAGAGTCGATATCAACCTGTTGTAACTGATTCAGATAATGCGGGAGGTTATGATTGCGTTGACATGGGGGAAATATCTGAAGCAGAACCAGGACAAACATTCGATAATCATTCCCATATAATGGACTTCAAGGGCGAATGTAACCGACTGCTGTCTTTCCAAAATTGGCCGTTGGTTAGTCCAGTGGATCGTCACGACTTAGCCTCCTCTGGGTTTCACTATGAAGAGTCACGTGGTTGGGTTCGCTGCTTTGCCTGTCTCGTTACTATCAGCGATTGGAAGATTGGTGATACTCCTGCAAGGAAGCACAGGGAGGTATCTCCAGACTGTGCATTTGTTAAAGGTCAACCCACTAACAACATGGAAATAACAGAGGACGAGAAACAAAGAGCAGTACGTGTATTCGATGGAACCGAACCGGATAATTCCCACACACAATTGGATGAAGATTTCTTCCACAATGGAGCAAAATTTCCCAACTTTTTCCACGGAGAAGAGAGGTTGCGATCGTTTAGCGGCTGGAAAAAGAAGTATCGCAAGACACCATCGCAATTGGTGAAAGCCGGATTTTACAGCACCCGTGAGTATTTCCATTTATTCGTGGTTATTTCGTTTTCATGACGACGTCTGGTATGGAAGTTGGTAGAAGGGGAAGGGTGGGAGTATGCTCGAGGTGGAAGGATTGTGTTGATATATATTTTAGGAGGACCGGTAGGCATGACGATTTATGGGTTATGACTATGAATGGAGGGAGATGCGTTGGTCAATGCTACGGCAGTTTTTCCTCGCTTCTTTTGAGGGATATATTTCGTAGGCTGGATATATACATTCTCACGGTATCTTGAATAGACTTGCTGTATTTTGGAAATTCCGACAATAACAATAACAAAATAGTGTTTCAACATGTTGGACAGGTATACTAATATTGCATGGTTACTTCTTCAAAGTTATAAAAGGAAAGTAGAAAATTATTAACCTTGAAAATTAATTATATAAATAGTTATATTTTAATTTCACTTCATGCATTGGTTAGAGTAAAAGTCTGAACTTTACGTTCATAATACGAAATTTGAAGTATTGAGGTAAAACATTTATATTATATTTCAAATGTCATTTGCATTCAGTATTTTGAATTTGCTCTTAACATATACATTACATAGAATTATATTATTTTCTAAATAGTTGGATAATACCAACAGATTATATTAAAATGCAAACGATGAAATACCATGTATTTTACAGGTACCTTGCAATTTATTATGTCACATACTGTGATAGTTGTGCCGTAATTTCACAGCTTTATGTACTCAGAAAAATAATCCCTTAAGTTTCCTTCGCAAAATTGAGTTACGTGTTCCTTTAGTAAATTTTACTCGAAATGGATCAATTTATTTATTGTATTCAGTCCAAATGAATAGTTACGAGCTGAAAATACGTAAGAGTGTATGTTCATCATAATTGCCTCAAATAAATTAAATAATCCTACAAAACTAGAGGAAATTAATCATAATTAGTAGAAAGTTTCGCGAATCTTTTGAGTGTTATCATTCCTTAGGTTATTGAGCAGATCGTATAGTAGTATTCTACTCACAGTTCAAATCAATGCCTGTGATTATCGTACATGACTTAGTGTGGGGTTATACATATTCCAATCCAATCGATAGTCACTAACGCATATAAGAACGAAATCTGTATCCCAGCGAAACAACGGGTATGGTTCATGTAAATAAATTAATATGAATGGACAAAAGCTTGTTATATAAAACACTCTACATTATTTAAAGTACAAAATAATAATCCTTCCTGGATAATTCAGAACCAAAATATTAATTAGTAATCTTATTTATATCGATTCCATAAGTCATAATTTCATAATAACTTTTCTGTCGGTTTTCCATACTTTATTTGCGACATTCTCTCTGTACTTCTTATATCCACATAATACAGTAAACTAATGTACGGTTTGTCATCTCTCTCCACATCGCGATATCCATAACATAACCACGACCCTCCTGTCGCCGCAATACCCACCTTTATCTAGACTGCGTCCATCCACTGTATGATGCAGCCCTCTGTTAGACCCTTTCACGACCGTCCTGTTGAAACCGGTTTGTGACCAAGAATCCACAGCATATTTTGTGATATCACTTCTCCATCGTGTATTGGGCCGTCCTCTGGAACTTTTCCCGGTTCTTGTTTACGGCTCCGTGTTTCGTTTGGTCCAACGGCTGTCGCACATGCGTGCCAGATGACCATCACATTTCA
>JAODAI010042456.1:0-12336 GCA_027575025.1 Scotoplanes globosa | reverse complement strand
AGTTTGAAGCATTTGGTAGATCATTTTCTGCTCTATGATATCAATTAACATTGAAACAAACTGTACAATCCCTTTAATATTCGCCAGCGAATCTCACTTCTACATTTAAGTCTCAACTAAAAACCCGCTACTTTGATTTAGCATACATGTAGCTAAACTTATAATACATGTATATTATTTGTTTGTAAAACGCATACGAATATGTATATATAGTTATGCTCTATATAAGTATCATAACCTTAATCATTAATCCTTAATATATAAACACTATAAGTGACCAAAAAGTACAACAATGATATATACACAAAAATCGTGTTTATTATTGTGACATTATTATGGTTAATTGAAAATATATTTCAATGAAAATATAACGGAGACTGTCACATTTTTAGTTTAATATATTAATTAATTGTGTAGTGAAAGTCCAAATTCCGCCATTTTTAGGTAATGTTATATTATTTTCCTTTCCAAAATGCATAAAGACGTTTATTATAGAATATTAACGACTAACATATATAACTATGGTTGCATATTAGATCCTGTACTAGTATATCAATACTTTATTGATATAGTTGTTATAGATCGTCATTGGATGTTGGCAAATAGGTATGTTATTGTATTATTCACTATATATTTATACCATCACTTCGTAATTACTCACATACTTATCCCCAAAATAAGTAAAAATGACATCCTGTACCAATATTGTAGTGACGGCTTGAGCGTAGCAATATTTGTATTAACGTTATTTTCTTGATACTTGCCTAATTGGATTACGTATTTTTATGTACATGACATTTTATATTCATCCTTCAAAATTGAGGTTCGTGTTTCGTGTAGCTGATATAGTGGTGGGTGTTTATATGTATATGTCACGGTAAATGTTTACAACCAGTTTTACATTATTATATTGTACATAAGTGAGACCGAATATAAATATAATCAACACAAACATTATTATTCAGGCCCTCTTTACATTATAATTGTATCCCTTTGAAAAACTTACCATATCACTCTAGCACCTTCTCAGGCACATGGGACTGATCAGCTTAATTATGCGGTTTTAGGTGGTATACTGTATATTCTGTGACACCAATGCAAAACAAAATCTACACAATTTCTGGGTGTTTCGATGTTATTGTCAATGTCTGTCGGCCAATTTAGTTTGAGTTTGGTATATTTGGTATTAATTTGGGACTATTGTTGGCATTTTTAAAAAAATATTTCCAAGAAAAATCTCTGAATCTAAGGTCAATCTTTCGAAAATCTTATTGCTCGGCAAATCTGGAACATTTTCCAACTAAAGTAACATGTACTCGATACTAAATCATTACGATAGTGCTACTTTAATTGGTATTACATTGTATATAACAACATTTAGCGTGTGTATCCAGTTAGTCTAGTAGTAATTTACAGCAGTCTATGTAGCCAATGTCATAGGTAATATAGCCCACCGCTGAAACTATGGGGTCAGAAAGCTACTGGTTTTATATTTCTTCATTGGTCGAATGATCGGCCAATGCGAATAGTAAACTTATCAATGGGCTAAAATTATAATGATTTATATTAATCTATCTCCGGACCAGGTTATACAATCTACACCAATTCAGTAATGCAAACATAACTTTCCGCATATTGAAGTCAGCATTATTGTAGTTGATACTGAAAATTGTTATCATCTTGCATTATCATTGTCGTCTATATTATGCACATCAACGTATTGTATATTAAT
Organism: Scotoplanes globosa; assembly: GCA_027575025.1. NCBI lineage: Eukaryota > Metazoa > Echinodermata > Holothuroidea > Elasipodida > Elpidiidae > Scotoplanes > Scotoplanes globosa. Next base: position 10,604 of record JAODAI010042456.1, on the reverse strand, counting down.
ACCATTGGTATACAGTACACAATCGAAGAAAACTAAAGTAAATTAAAAATAATACACATAATATACCTTACTACTTTAACATAAGTTGATAACAGATTATCTTGGAATTATATCAAAAACGTTTGCGGCTGCTAATATTATGCTTAAATATATTTCGTATTTCAGGAAATTTGTTGATTAATTGGATTGCTATGCATGCCTGGGTTTCTTAGAAGCTTGATTTTTGTAACTATTTTTTGTTTGGATTATCCAAAAATAAATATTCAGCTGCACCCATCACTAAACAAATCTGTTAAACGGAGTAGTTTATGATCTGCACTGACTTTTCATTAAGTCTCATGGTCTTGGTGTAATTATTTCTTCGTAATGGCATGGCTGTGGCTGTTTATTTCTTAAAACGTTAATGTACTACAAATCTAATTACGTTTAGTAATAATGCAATGCAGCATAATGATAATGGATTACCAGTTGACACAGTATACCTTGATCCAAGCAAAGCGTTCGATTATGTCCAAATTTAGACGCCTGTTATATATATATAAAAGCACATAGTATCGATTGACTATTACTGAGTTGGCTGGAAAATGGTTAACAGAAATAAAACAACGAGTTGTTCTTCATGGAGTGGAAACATGTTGAAAAACAGTTATATCGTTCATGGATCTGTGTTGGGCCCAACTTGCTTCCTGATGTACATCAATGATCTGGACTTTGATTTAAAATTAGCAGAAGATACAAAACTAATAAAGTCAATAAGTAACCACAGTGACGCAGATGAATTACAAGAGGACCTATATAAGCTGAACGATTGGTCAAAAAAGTGGAAGATGTCCTTTAATGCTAGTAAATGTGCTGTTTTGCATTTTGGATATAACAATGTAAGATACCAGTATTACATTATTAATGAAGAAATTCAACCAAGAGAGGAGGAAAAAGATATAGGTGTGTATATCACCACATCGATGAATGCGTCTCGTCAATGTTCCGAGACGGTTAAGAAAACAAATACAATTATTGGTTTAATCATAATAAATTGTACCAATCTACTTGAAGATATCGTTCTAAATTTATATAAAACTTTAATAAGGTCTCCTTTGAACTACTGTATTCAAGTTGGAAGCCATTTTCCAGAAAGACGTCAACTTGCCTGAGGGAATACAACGGAGAGTTACCAAATTACTTCGTAATCTACGAAATTTGTCATATGAACGTCGATTGATAAAGCTAAAACTGTTACCATTATATAAACGACATAAGCGACCTGATTTGATGTGTATGTACTGGATATTACATTATGAGTTAGATATTGAGCGTACTGGTTTTCTCAAATTCAACCAACGTGATACAAGAGTACACCAGCTCAAAATTATACTTTCAATGTTACGTGTTGAAGTGAGACGAAAATCATATTTTAATAAAATTTGGTGAAATTGGAATACATTATCACACAACACTATTTCAGCACCAAGCCTTAATATGTTCAAATGACAACTCGTAAAGGGAGGTATCTTCAAATGTATATAATACCTCTCATCCATCGGCTATAGTATGGTATTAGTTTGGCCATCCGGTAAGTTATCCAGTAAGTTAAGGGATGGTCTGTTCTCACTTAGGCAGTTAGTGAATAATATGTGAATATGGTATTGTATTTTGAAAATCTGGAGAAGACTTATAATACGGTACCTAGATAATTACTTATTCTTTATTTGAGATGGATGGGTGAAGCTGAGTCGGAAGTCAGGATTATGGAGGGTCTGTATGAAGGTTAGAAGAGTATGGCTTCGGTTGGATCTGTGATGTGGGGTAAATATTGGGTGCAGGCAGGGCCGTGCCTTTAGTCAACTTCTTTTCAAAATGGTGATATAAAATGAAGTGATTAACACAGGAAAGTGAGTACAAAGAACGTACTGTAAAGGCTGATATATTCGGACGGTCTGGAAGTATAGAAAGCAAGCAGGAGTTGCAGGAAGTTGTCGCAGAATATCAAGATTGAGAGGCATGGGTTACGTATGAGTCTGGATATGAACGACGTTCTGTTAGTGGGTGCATCAGTGCATCATGATTTGAGGTATAACTCTAGAAGGTAGATAAATTAAGCAAATATACTTATTTTACTTACATGGGGAAATGATATCTGGATATCCAGTCGGGGGCTCTGGTCTGGATAAATGTTGAGGGGATTATATCAGATAGGCACATATCAAATAATTAAAAGAAAATTGATTGGGTATATGTGTTATTCCAGCGTGCATTCATAGGCTTGCTACTCTAGCTCTGTCTGGAGCACAACATTAACGCCTTCAAGTGTGTGGAAATAATTGGATGGGAAGGATCGCGGGCGTTAAGCAGGTTGTACGGCACATATTGGGATGACTAGGAGTCTTACCGAAAGGTTGATACTGGGACGGATAATGTAGGCTGGTCATGTATAACAAATGGATGGAGGGCGAAAATGACGATGTCGTAGTTTGAAGTTGGTAGAAGTGGTATATGTGGTTGTGTGTGGGGGAGGCTCGTTTAAGATTGAAGGACTATCTATGTTCACAGGGATTTTAGACGGGCGGCTTTGAATAGGGGGAGGTGGAGGGCTTTGGACAATGATGCGGTTGTTAGTTAGTATTTTATTAGTCACTCCTTGTTATAGACACTTGAAGTAGAGAGAGAGTGACTTCAAAATCATAGTTATTACATTGTATGGGCTTTACATCAGCAACTTTACATTGGTGATCGGATTCATTCTTATAATCCTTCCTGCAACTTGCGTTTTTTTTTTCGTTTTTTTTAGCACAGCCACTATTCAATATCAATTAATGTGGCATTCATGTTTCACTTGCATTTACTACACTTTAGAATACATTACTAGATAGTGTCTAACCATGATACGTTTTTTAAGAAGTATCTTCAAACCTATCTTCTCAAACTTCATTATAATTTGTTAATACATGTTTAGTGGGCGTGCACATTTAATATGTCGTATGGTACATGTGTACAATATATATCTACGTCCATCTACATTGTATATCCCTAACAAAGGACGAGGAAGAAAACACGAACTAACCGCCGCATCAGATGCCAAATATATCCAAAGCCATGACTTTCCAATTGACATCTCCACCCGCAATTATAATATCCTTTTCAACACAGTCCTTCCATCTCATCGGAGGTCTCCACATATCACTTCTACCAAATTCCACTTGTGACACATTTTACATGTCCCGTCAATATCATGCCTCCCCTTATCAGCCTCTTTGCAATAATCTTAATCATCGAATCCCTATCCCAGTATATTATCCAACATTCTATTATATATCCGCTTAACGCCAATGATATCATTATCTTCCAATCTTGTTGATACATCTGAAGGCGCTGCTGCTCAGCTCCAGTTAGAGCCACTATATCAAGCCCATACACACATGGTAGAGTATACAAGTGTCGAATACCTTACGTTTTAATTTATTTTTGTAACATTGTTTTCTTTCTCAGCTCAATACATAACTACTGTCTCAAACCAATACATACATGCTGGAATAATACAAGTACCCACTTTATTTCGATAAGTGCCATACATATCATGTTTATTTAATTGTAAAATACTTTAATATGTGACCTTCGGTCTTAGGTAGGAAATACGCCGTTATTATTATTACTAGTATAGCGTGTTTGTATAGATAATAAAAGTACCACATTTACATTGTATATGAACACACTGGCTAGCAAAACTTGTAAAAGAGAAGGTTCCTGTTGCAAGCATGTTTAATAGTTACCTATACCTACCCAGGCTATGTCCGCCCAAAATCGCGCGTAGCCCTCCGATCGTATGTTCCAGGCTGTGCGATCGTATGCACATCTCTGCGCTATGTGGTGTTGGCTATCTGTTTGATATCATCTCTCCATCTGCGGCGCTGTCATCCTCTACTCTCTTTTCTAGTTGGGGGTCTCTAATATGTACATGTTATTGTCCAGCGGTCATATGTGAGCCAAGTAATATGCCCCGCCCATTTCCACTTCATTTTATAAGCATATTCCAGAATGTCCTTTACCTTTGTTTTCCTTCTACTTTAGGTATGTATTTTTGCCGTGGTGAAATATTTGTCATTCTTCTTTACATCGCCCTTTGTGCTGTCCGTAATTATTTTTTTTACATTTGTAAGTGTCCATGTCTGGCATCCATACGTCATTTTTGGTAGGATCCATATGTCAAAAAAATGTTTCTTTGTCCACATTGTAACTTGTTTGTCAGAAATTATCTGTATTTGTTGTAAAAAGCCCATCCAGCTCTAAGTCTGTTGTTTATTTCCTCGTCCATATTATTGTGCATTCGCACCTCTTTACCCAAGTACTTGTATATTGTTACTTTGTCTATAGCATCGTTTTCTACTTTAACTTCTTCTATTGTCTCATAGTTTGTCATACATTTGGCTTGGCTTCGGTGCATTGTCAGACCAACTTCTCGACTTTCTCTGTCCAGTCATCGTAGTTGTTCTTCCATTGTGGTGGTACTTTCGGTGACAAATATTACATCTTCAGCGAAACGTAAGTCACTTACAATCTTCCCATTGATGTTAATACCGTTTTCTTCTATGTTTTCTTCTATGAATATTATTTTTAGAGTAGCTGTGAATAGCTTTTGTGAGACAGAGTCACCCTTCCTTACCCTTCTGTCGATCTTAATTTCAGTTGACACTGCTTTATCTATGTGAATCTCCAATATTGCATAATGTTTTTAATTATTTATATGTAGGACTCGTTAACTGCATTTTTTCTAAGTACATTGAAGATTGTCTGGTGTTCAATTGAATTAAAAGCTTTTTGATAGTCTATGAAACCTAAGCATAGCTTCAAGTTGTACTCATTGAACTTTTCAATAATTTGATTAGTTGCATGAAGTTGGTCTGTCGTTGGCGGATAACTTCTTTCTGAAGCCAGCTTGTTCCGTTGGTTGAATCTAATCAAGTATCCTTTATTCTTCCTTGAATTAATAGTGTAAATAACTTGTATATATGTGACATGAAGCTAACTGTTCTGTAGTTTTTATATCTCTGTGTCCCCTTTCTTGTGTAGGAGTATTACTTTTGCCTCTTTCCAGTTTTTGGAGATCTTTTTAAGTACTGTGATAACATTTCCTTTGTAATCCCGTCCAATCCCACTGCTTTATTTTTCTTCATGTTTGCCAAAGTAAATTATACTTCCCTTTTCATAATTCCTGGTACTTCATCAATGTTTGTATTCATATTAACTTCATTGTGTACAGTAGCTTTTGACCTATGTATATCTTTGTAAAAGACTACACAGATCTCTAAAATATCTTGTCTTTCGTGCGTTGTTTCTCCATTTGTTTTGTTCCTTCAGCTGATCTGTTTAGTTGTTCTGTGTTTGTAGTATTGGTTTGGACCTGTACCTCTATAGATCATCTCCATTATGTTCTTTCACTTTTTTTTCTTGATCTGGTACTCCGCAATTGTTTAATTTTATTTCCTTGCTGATTTTGATAGTTATGATCTTTCTATATCATTTTTGTTTACTTTTACTCTTTACATCAAGATCCATAATAATCTGATCTTCTTCATAACTTGAATCGGTTGTTGTTGTTTTCTGGTGTTATAATGGAATATCTGCTGCTGTTGGTAATATTGTCTCTGTGAAATCATTGTACATATTAAACACATCGTATCCGCAAGATGCGTGTAATAGCTCAACACGATTCTTTAATATAAGTTGGAATTGTTCTGATTTACTCTTCAGTTCTTTCGGATTTACACTGATGAATTTTGGTCCTTTAATGGTTTTTAACCGAGCCAGTTTCGTTTAATAAATCCATACAAATCGATCATAGTATGTGATATATTTACGTGATTAGCAAGTCAGAACCACTAAAAGCCAAAAAGTCCGAGGCTACAGGTATGCTGACATCGGTGTCGCCATACCTTTTACAGGCAGTGGATAAGATTAATAGGCATATTTTTTAAAGAGGATACACATCCCATGTCACAATCTATGTGGCGAGTCAACACATTTGGCGCGATGCGTGCTCCCAAAAATAAGATTCAGTTGAAACAAAATTTGTTTATAGAGTGCTTAGGACATATTGACTATATGTTTCTTAAGTTTTTGTATTTACCTATACAAATTCAGACTAACTTTAAAATCATTCGAACCCATTCAGAATAATTTTGAAATCCGTATAATACAATATTTAAAAAACATGTGATAATAAACACGTTAATAATAATAATAATAACATATACCGTTTATATAGCGCTTAATGCAACATTAACTTCGATACGCTTAGTATTACCATGCTCACTGGTAGCCCTAATCAACGAGGCTTCACACTATTCAGCATGCAGCCACTTTATTGGCAAAACGCTATTGTAAAGCGAACGTGACTAAGTTATCCCACGGTTATATTGTAAAATGATTGTGAGGGATTGCTGGCGTAGTTGTTGTAGTTATTATGATATGTTGAGTTCATGTCTTGGTTTCTGGCCATAGTGGTGCTCTTGGAGGTGTGGTAGTTATTGGTGTGCCTTTACAAGGTATAGGATGAATATGATGGCACTCAGACAATCGGCTTGGGAAATGTCAACTCTGACACAGATCTCAACATTTCGGTCAATAATTTCATGAGGTGTAGTTCATCTGGTTACATGATCGCGCGTACATCTTCCACCAGTATGTTTAAATTGGAAAACTTTAAGATATTTAAAATAATATATTATGTCAGAATTCTAACAGTACAAGAAGTATGATTTCATTTGAAAAAATCTCAATATTATAGTGATGCACAAACACACACTTAATCCAACACACACACATCATATAGGCCAATATACTTCACTTAATGAGTAATACTTTGTAGTGAGTCAATATGAAGTTTGGCAAAATACTCGTGTCAAGTATGCCAGTATACGTAATATGTTGGGTTATCTAGACTCACGTATCTACATTGACTCACATGTTTTACAAATTACAGAGTGTGTCATATATATCAGTATGCATATACTTCATTATCACTCATTTTCCCGAGGAAAGTATTGGTTTACGTATTGGTTTACGTATTTGATTCAGGAAAGTATGTCGTATAGAGGCAAAATTTACTTGACTTGCAAATCAAAATTAACTCATTTAGTAAGTCGTTTTAAGTAATATGATGGACCATTGGAAGAATGACTCAATTGAGTTATGTATTTCATATAATATAAGTTGAATTATACACAATGGAGTAGGCACATCATTGGATATATTACACATATGACTGCGTTGATCCGATGTCTTACTCATTTAGTGATATTTGACCCATGTATGTCTTAGTGCATGGGGATGCCTAGGCTGAGATGGAGGGACTGTGTTGAGAGGAAATTTAGTTGGACGGTTGTGGGCGGTGATTGCAGGGTCATTGTTTTGTATAGAGGGAGTTCGAGAGTTTTGGCATGTATTTAGTGTATTCTTCTTCACCCTTTGTTAGGTATACATGTATATATATAGAGAGAGTGTTGTCATATGCGAAATTATGCGATGATTTTCAGCTTTGAAACTCAGACTTCGTAAATTTTGTTCCTCTGCACATAAAATTGTGCGGATTGGGTTAATATTTGTTTCACGATTAATATTTCGATGTAGTGATATTTGGCTATATCTTAATGTGATACTTGGATGGTGTCCCCTCGCCCGCTCGCTGGACTTATTTAATGTAACAGTTATACATATTTGCAATCGTGGACCAAATACAGCGATACACACATTGTTGTGACACAATGTTTGTATCAATTGATTCGAAACATAAATGCATATATTCATACCTATAACATAATGACATAATTACGTTAATAATAAAATAAATACAATATAAAAACTTACCTATATATTAGGGGATATTACCGATTATTAAATGATTGAAAGGAAATCAAAATACCTATCAAATGTTTCGGAACTCACACATACTACACGACAACAATGAGTATTATAATATATATATACCTAGTGGGTATGTTAAATATATTATAATCCATATGTAATGTACGACTAAACGCATATACCATTCAGGCATTATGACTATACTGACAAGGGGACTTTGACCACAATTTATTAGGTTAATATGCCCAATCCACCACCCTTACATGGTGCATATTATGTGCATTGACGTAACTATGTACCACACACAGTACCGTACAGTAGGACAGTACTGTATAATATACATCGATTTTTTATGAAGTAATACACTTCAGTGGTGTGCATAACTGGCGTTGGTAAACAAACATGCCAAAACCATTTATTTCATGGTAAGCTTTCAGATACCTTAAAACCGTATAACATTATCATGACACAGGAAATAAACTCATAATCATAATGCTTGTTTATAATCAAATTGAATATATAAGTTATGTGTAGGTCTAAAATAATGTATGTATATGTTTCTGTATTGTAACAGTGTTATAATAATATATACGCCAGGGTGTATACTCAAATAATATATACAATTATTTACAGGTCTAAAGAAAGTCAGTAACCCTCAATACACTCATTTTCCGTCAAATAACAGGCGACCTAATAATATTTGTTTACAGTATGTATGTCAATGACTGTATTTTCATGATAATGTAAATTCAAGACGATTTTTTAAATTGTAATGGCGCCCTTTGTTAATATTACTATAGTCTCCTTAGCAGTTCAATGGTTTCTATAAAAAGTGTATGGGACGGACTTCACTGGTATGGTAAGTGATAATGATCGGTATACATTCAGCATCATGTGTATACGACATTCGGCAACATCGCCAACGTAGCATACGTAATTAATTAAACGTTCGTACTGACTTAAAATGAGAAAACAATTAGGGATCATGGTAGCCTCTATGCAATACAGTACTATGCTTACCAGCACACCGCTCACATTGATGACTAGTATGGTTGTTTGTAATGCTTATATCTTCATGTATATTAACGGTATTTGCGGATTAACAAAATGTCAAGAACATAATATCGATACTTTGCAAATAAATTTAGTGCGATGGATTTTAAACATCAGATGGCCGTCCACAATCAGCAAAAACATAATCTATTGACACACACAACATATACCTTTGAGCGATATCACCATAAAGAGGACGATGGCATGGGTGGGTCATCTTATGATATTACCTATATAAATACCCGCATTAATCACTATGCCCATCTCGACGACCAAGATGAAAACCCCAAAAGAACGAGATGCAGCAATGTATATCAAGACTTAAGACAGCAGAACGTACATCATGTACAAGTTGGGTCAACACTCTTGGCAGAACTAACAAGCAACATACTTAAGTGGGGATATAAGTGAGCAGTACCGACAAACGGCAGAAAAGCGTAACAGACGATAATGACTGAATTAAAAAAGATATTATTATGCATTTACCTACTGTCGACATTTCACTTGTTGCAACATAGTACCATAATATATTTGTTTCTATATATGGCTTTCTGTGGGGAACGTAAGATGTGTGTGTTGTGTTGATGAATACAGTGAATATAGTGATCTCCCGCCGCTAGTCATAGCACGGATTGCATAACCGGGAAACATTTGCTATGATATAACAGCTAAGGTATTAATAATATGACTACTAGTACAGCAGTAAACATCCGTCAGTCTTTCAGATAATTAAATAGCACCATAGTGATTGCCCATACTAATCATGCACTTAAATACTTAGTATCATCGACTGTCTAGTATAATTGGTCTGGATTCACGAGCGTGTGGTTAAGAGCTTGAGCATCGTAAAAGTCATTGATTGACGTCAGGAAGGGCATCTGATCATAAAAGTGTTATACGTCGCATTCATACAACGTTTTACATTAGTAATTGGCACCGTCCAAGCTTCGTAAGGGGGGGTGGGCTGATAAACGTTAAACAAGGATGTATACCACGAGCAAGGTACTTCATCTCGATTGCTCGGTAGCTGTCATGGTCCATCGAGGGCCAACTAGAATGGGAAATACATTTCAGTCGTTTGGATCTACGGAGTGGTACATGGTCGATTTCCCATAATGACGGTTGTAAAGTACAATAGCAGAATAAAATTCCCTTTCGCAGTTCTGGAAAACATAGATATATGTTGGTTGATGGTGAGGTAATCTGACTTCCATTACGCCAACACGCTTTTGCCCTGTAGTAGTATGCATGCCATTTCCTATCTCCTTGTTCAGTCCTATGGTCAACAAATCATGTATATTCTAATCACGTATATTACTGGTTGAATTGGCCCATGTCAATACATTAATTTGACGTTTACAAAACGATTCATTCGTCGAATATACTTAACACGAAGAGCAGTAACTGTACTACAATAATATGATAATATTCGGTTAGGATGTTATATTCCACCATAATTAGTAAGTTGATATTGGTATATGGGCATACATAACTACGATATCAGATTTGTTTTATTTTTTCATAGCGGGTTGGATAGTCCTCTTATTATTCTCTTGTAAAACCCTACTGACGTGTTTTTGATCTCTGCTAATTGTTGCTTTCAAATCCAGATTTATCTAGTATAATCCAGTATTTGTTTTATTGTATCTACTGCGTTTTCAAGAAAGAAGCAACATCCAACAGTGTCGGCTAAGTTT
>JAODAI010042234.1:0-12338 GCA_027575025.1 Scotoplanes globosa | reverse complement strand
AGTGATCCTCGACTAGGAAAAAATTCCGAAGACGGCGCTATTAAACCGGAAGGTTAGAAATGAGCCGTTAAACACAATCAACCAACCAATATATATATTTATATAATACCTGTTGGAATTGCATGCCATTATGTGGAGACCTTTGCAATTAACAATGACATTTTAATTACTTTGTTTAGTGACATAATTCATTACCACATTTTGTTTGTTATAATTCTAATGGATTAAGCCACATACATAATTATGTTACTGATGAGCAAGAATTAAACATAACGATATGCTAGCACTCTGTCACCTACTCTGTATTACAGAGAGTATAATATATGATGTCTAGTGGTGGATGCATGCATCTCTGGAAACTGCTGACAATCAACAGGGTTTATAATTATATGTATCTCAATTATTGTTACTGCTCGGCAAAATGACTAGAAATATATTGACGCTAGTGCATGGTCACCGTTGTTTAATTGTCAGTGTTTTGATGGAGGACAACTCTGGATCAAAATATATGATAGTGCAAATTATAACCAAAAATGTAAGAATAACATGTCATTTTATGGGAACCATTACAATTACCAATCACATTATACTGGTGTATATAATGTACTGTCATGTCATTACCACATTTTGTTTCTAATGGATCAAGCAACATACCACTTAAATTATCTTACTTAAATTAGGTGCTTCATGGTGCTCCTTAAAAAGTGCCCAGGAAGGGCAATTCTAAAAAAAAATTATATATATTACAAAAAAAATTGGTCACTATGCTATACCATTGGTCTCAAATCGCAATGTGATATTTATGATATTACATTTGGACCTATTGTATTAAAAATATAGACAATAAAAAAATGTGTGAAATGTTCAGGAGAGGGAATTGCTCTCCTTTAGTCTCTCAGGAGCTTGATTTACAGCTCTCCTCATGTTCTCATACATGAAGGGTCTGCTGATGACCAAGAATTAAACATGATATGCGATATCATACACAATTTAGTTGTACTTCAGAAAGAGCTATTCGTCATATTACTCTTTCAAATTATAGAGACCATACTAATGATAATTTCCGATCTCCTACAATTAATAATCTTACTCCAAAAGTATTTTGCAGTTTCTTTAAATTTAATGCCGACATCCACCAGTACAATACTAGACATGCCACTGAGTTCCGTGTCCCTTAATTTAATACAATTTTTGTAAAAATAGCCGGACTATCGTGTAATATGGAATTTACTGACTGGGAATATTACATCTCTTCTATCCCACACGTCTTTTAAATGAACCTTGCGTAAAATAATCACTATCTTAATCAATATTAACTAAGCTTGCAATACACATCTATGTTATTTTTTCACTTATATGTTATATGTTATCTTATAATTGTATTTAATCTTTTGTTCTCTCTCATGCATATAGGAAGTGATCTACTTGTTAAGCCTTCACAGGTTTTATAGAGCACTTCCCTCACAATTCTGTATCTTTTATTGAACAATTTATCTTAAATAATTATATTATCGGTCTGTGACCTACTACTTTAGGTAACAGAGAGTACAGATACGCGGGGTGATATAGCAGGGTTAAAATATATCCGTCAACAGTGTGTAGTGTTAAGGGTTTTGGGGCGGTATACCTAAATTTTAAATTAGGTAGTCCTTCGGTACTTTTGGTTTTCCTTCGTGAGCAGAAATATTAAAATTAACAACTAGGCTATCATACCAGATTGCCAACACTCCAGAACATGCACACGTACTACAAAATATGAAAGTCAAGTAAACCATGCAGAAATATATATTTTTTTAATTTTAAAAGTTATTTTCTCAAATAAATATCCCCGAAAATTTGGTAGTCCGAAGGACAACCTAATTTATATTTTTTCCAAATTTGGGTAGTCCTTCCAGAATTCTGGTAGTCTCGGGCAACGGGAAGACCCTTAAAATTACACGCTGTATCAAATCCACATATGTAAGCTATATATTGTGTCTCAGCCAAAGTCTCTTCTTCTTATCGTATCCACACATGTAAGCTATATATTGTGTTTCAGCCAAAGCTCCTTCTTCTAATCGTATCCACACATGTAAGCTGTATATTGTGTTTCAGCCAAAGACGAACACAATATTCCACATTTTTGTTGAATTCAGCAAGATCCTTAGCATCACAGTCCTGCTCTAGTAGTGGACAATGCAGTAAATGTTACACACAGGTCACCTCATCACTGTCCAGATAACACCATTACTGGAGCGTTACTTTATAGCGACTGGTACCAGATCTTAGTCGGTCCAGGCATTTCCATTCGGACCAGCTCAGGAGAGAACCGGGAGGGATATCTTCTGTTGCGCTTAGACAAATGGATGTTGCTGTTGGCAGGTTGGTGCGCCTCTTGGTGTTAACAGCTCCGGTGGGTTCTACTTCGCAGAGGAAGCTTCTCCTAGATTTTCGGCTTTTGTTCGCTGATACCTGGCCGAATAATGGATGGGGCCAATCCAGTGATCCTCATGTAAGGAAAATTATGAAGACTGAGCTATTGAACCAAAGGGTTACCAATGTGCCTTTCAACACAATCTATCAATGTATTGTAGTAACACTTTACTATTAACCATGGGTCATATTCACAAAGGTTACTTTGCCTACGTTGTGTTCTCAAAATTTCTTGTTCATAAATTCGTTCGTAACTTTACGCAAACGTAGCGACTGGCTTAACGTTCCGGTTTTGTTGTTAATTTTGTATCCGTGGAACTTATTGGCTTCAGAAAAGATGAAGTATTTCAAGATGGACGAGATTCGTTTGTAACAGATTTTATTTTGTAACATAGCGTTATGAGAGGCCGTTCTGAGCATGCGCCGTCAGTTACGTTTTGCAATGCTCCGCTTGTCAGCTACTTATTGAATTAAAAAAGTTGTTTTTATCTACTTTCGATACTTTGGATACGTAAAACCTGCGGGATGTTTGACGTTCATAAGAAAGGGTAGACTACGCATAACCGAGATTAGCTCCTAATTATCAACGATTTTAAGAGCCCATTCTAATGCGACACCGTATCAGTTACCTACTGCCATATGTGATTATACGCAGCTAGTTTGTATTTCAATGCACAAACTCATTTATACATACTGTAGTAGACCTACATACACTCTCATATAAAACAGCAATTTTCCTTTCAAAGTTGTCAACACCTTTTCAGACACAAGAATGGTGCATGAGAGATGATATATCTACTGTTATTATGTTAACAAGATAATTTGTGCTATAATTTAGGACATTATAATCTGATTTGAAGCCCTTCTTCAGTGTATTTACACTGCGGTTGCACGTTACAAATTTGTACTGAAGTTTTGTACAAGTACGTACAAACTTCCTAGAATATTTGGGGTAGAAACTTTCCTACGCATATCTTTCTACTGAACTTGTTAATTTAACTATTTAAGCCTGTCTATTTTGTATTTCCTATCTACAGGAGTGGTGAGAAAGTATCCCTACACTGTGTGGACCGTCATCCCACACAGCCCCACCTAGTGGCAGCAGGGGGTGAGGACGGGACCCTCAGTATGTGGGACCTGAGGCAGGAGAACCTGCCAGTGACACTGTTTGACTCACATGAGAGTCATGGTACGTCATTATAGTTATACATTAACAGTGCAAGTGTCTATTGATTTTGTACATATTTATAGTCGCCCCACACAGCCTCACATGGTTGTCACAGGAGGTGAGGACGGGAGGGACCCTCAGTATGTGTGACCTCAGACAGGAGAACCCACCAGTGACAGTGTTTGACTCACATGAGAGTCATGGTACGTCATTATATAAGTTATAAATTAACAGTGGTATCTTTATTGATTGAATACATAGTTATAGTCGCCCCACAAAGCCTCACGTGGTTGTAGCAGGAGGTGAGGACGGGTTACTCAGTATGTGGGACCCGCCAGTGACACTGTTTGACTCACATGAGAGTCATAGTATGTCATTATATTTATAAATTAATAGTGACGATTTGATAGATGCTAAGTACATTGATGTATAGCTATTAGTTTTGTGGTAGAGCGTGTAGCTGTCTCTTTGGCTCAGTCGGTGGATGATAGATAGATTTAATATGTGACGGGGGCCAGTATTATGAAAACTACCAAGAATATATGTGAAAGTGTGCCTGCTTTGTGTTGACCGTCACACCACACATCCCCCACCATGTGGCTACAGGGGGTGAGGACAGGATCCTCAGCATATGGAGCCAGGAGAACCTACCGGTGTCTCTGTTTGATTCACACGGCACCACACATCCCCTCACGTTGTGGCTACAGGAGGTGAGGACGGGATCCTCAGCATGTGGAGACAGGAGAACCTACCGGTGATTCTGTTTGATTCACACAGGAGTCATCATAGTTATATTATAACAGTTATTTAGATTTGATTAAAGTTATTTAATTTAGATTTAATAGATTATACGTCCATAGAGGTTGGCTCAGTCGGTAGATGGGAGATAGATTTATGAAAACCACTAGGAAAAATGGGATTACTTTGATTTGGACAGTAAATATGTTCATATTTATGTTTTAGGTTGTGTGTCACTTGTGGCTAGGCTTAATGCTATATGTATAATAGAAAGGAATAACTGATATTTTAGTGTTACTGGGTTATAGACAAAAAAGTTTCTGTAATTATCCTGCCCATAAAGATAAATCATCCTATTTTAGTGCAGTCGTGTAGAACCGTCCTCTTTGATTGGACCTTTGTATTTCCTTTTTATGGCACTGGTTATGGAACGCAAGCTGGAGTTGCTGGAGGTTTCGGTGCTAGAGTGAAAGGATTTATATGAGAGACATGGGTTACGTATGAGTTTAGGTAAGACGGAGTTCCTGTCAGTGGGCACATAGCGACAGGAGTTAGGTATAATTCTAGCAGGCAATGGGATTAAGTAGAGTGATAGTTTTGTATATCTGGGGGATTGATATCCGTTGATGGGCGATCTGCTGGAGAGATGCGAAAAAGGATTCAATCCAGTGTTCTGACGACCTGGAGGAATGTACAGGGGATTATGACAGATAGGCACATTTTGAATAAACTAAAAGGGAAAGTTTTGGGTACATGTGTTATTCCAGCATGTATTTATATACATGATTGAAACCGTGGCTCTGGCTACTTCTCAGCAACAACGTCTTCGTGTGTGTGCAAATAACTGGATGAGAAGGATCGTGGGTGTTAAGTGGGTGGAGAGGGGAAGGTTAGTTGATATAAGGGAGATTGGGATGTCAAGGAGTCTTACGGAGAGGCTGATTACTGGGTGCATGGGGTTGGCTGGGCACGTGGAACGGATGGATGGAGGACGCCTCCCAAAATAGCAATTTTGCATGTGAAAGCTGGTAGAAGCGGTAGGGGGAGGCCGCGATTGAGATGGAAGGACTGTGTTGAGAGGGATTTTAGGCGCGCTGGTAAGGATGAAGATTGGAGGGCCATGACTATGTATAGAGGGTGGTGGAGAGCTTTAACCAATGATGCAGCTTTTAGTTAGCGTATTCTTCCTCACCCCTTACGAGGTAGAGGCGTTGTGTCGAATTTGCTCATTGACCAATCTTGATGAAAATCACCCACATCAACAATTGTTGTATATCACTTGCTCTTGTATTTGTCTGCATTTCCAAGTGAGATTATGAAAGTCCGATGTTGATTTTCTAAAAGTGGTCTAGACGCTATAAACATTGTTGATGTTTACAACAAAATATGTAAACAAAACAAAAACACAGAAAGTTACCTCGCCTGATATTTTGATAAAGATCACAGAGAATGTGCAGTATGTAACTACAAAAGAGCTTATATTGCACCAGCCCATGATATATATGGTTAACAGCAATGGTATCACAGAACATTATATCAATATCAAAGAGCTTATATTACACCAGCCCATGCTATATGATTAACAGCAATGGTATCACAGAACATTATATCAATATCAAAGAGCTTATATTACACAAGCCCATGCTATATGGTTAACAGCAATGGTATCACAGAACATTATATCAATATCAAAGAGCTTATATTACACGAGCCCATGCTATATGGTTAACAGCAATGGTATCACACAACATTATATCAATATCAAAGAGCTTATATTACACCAGCCCATGCTATATGATTAACAGCAATGTTGTCACAGAACATTATATCAATATCAAAGAGCTTATATTACACGAGCCCATACTGTATGGTTAACAGCAATGGTATCACACAACATATCAATATCAAAGAGCTTATATTACACGAGCCCATGCTATATGGTTAACAGCAATGGTATCACAGACAGGGTTTCCGCCAGGATTGGTTTGAAGGGGGGGATAAAACATCCCCCCCTTCGAATTTGGAAAAGAAAAAAACAATCGAAGGGGGGGGATAATCCCCCCTTCTGTTCTGAAGGGAGGGAAATCCCCCCTTCCCCCCCTTGGCGGAAACCCTGACAGAACATTGGATCAAAGTCATGAAGAGGAGTAATTAATATGTTGTTACAGATGATGTGACCGTGAGAATAAGTAAAAACACAATTGAGAGGGATATGAGGAACTTTTTGAGAAAAAAATCAAAATTGTTCAGTATGTTAGAATGTTGGACTACATGCAGTATTGAAGGTGTTATTATCATTCTCTTCCCCCTTCAGTTTGGGATGTCAGATTTCATCCAACGAATCCAAACAATCTGTTTACCTGTTCAGATGACGGCTCTGTTCTACATTGGCAGGCTAAGCCAGGAATGACATCAAGATCAGTTACTCCAATTGGAGGTGAGTCTTTTAATAGTTATGTTGATTATATATTCATTGAAAATCTTTTCGCGATGTTATAGCTGTATGCACTGTATGTCTGACCGGTCAGCTCATATAGAGAATTAGACTTGTGATCGCAAGGTTGGGAGGTGGAATACAGAGTGGTGATGATTATATTCCAGTAGCTCTAACTGGTTCCAGTGGATCTGACCCGTATATCAAAGGCTGTGGGTGGCTCATATACCCTCTGCTCAAGGTGGTGATGTTTATATTCCAGTGGCTCTAACTGGTATATCAAAGGCTGTGGGTGACTCATATAACCTCAGCTCTAGGTGATGATGATTATATTCCAGTGACTCTAACTGATATATCAAAGGCTGTGGGTGGCTCGTATACCCTCTGCTCAAGGTGGTGATGTTTATATTCCAGTGGCTCTAACTGGTATATCAAAGGATGTGGCTGTCTCATGTAACCTCAGCTCTAGGTGATGATGGTTATATTCCAGTGGCTCTAACTGATATATCAAAGAATGTGGTTGACTCGTATAACCTCGCCTCAAGCGGAGATGTTCATATTTTGTGTCCCCGCTATACAGGGTATATACCACCAGTTATACAGGGATATTCGCAGTGAAATTTTGGCCGGGATTGTGACCCCAGGACTTGTGCCATATGTAACAGCAATGTAACAGGGATTGTGACCCCAGGACTTGTGCCATATGTAACAGCAATGTAACAGGGATTCAGCTGGGATTTAAATTTTGTCAGTCCCGCTAGCGGGGATTTAGCAGGGATCTTCAACAAACAAGTGCCCTACCCTGCCGGGACTTTTCACAAATGTAGCCTGGGAAGAAACACACATGTTGCAATTCTGAAAGTAATATCCGTGTTACAGTCCCCGCTATGCCCGGATAGGGGGGGAGCCGAGTTACAATTGACAAGTGCATAACTAGCCTAGTTAGTACGTAGCTCCATGCTCTCAATATGACAGCAGAGGGGTTGGTTAATGAGGTGGGTTGGCTGGTCATGTGAAATGTATGGACAAGGAACTGCAAAGATATGTGACTACCTTACAGCGTTTAATTTTCCTCAATGCCTCTTTTAGGATTTCCAGCCACCCATCCAACAGCGCCCTCAACTGATGCCAGCAGTTCGTGGATTTCCAACGAGATGGGTGCCAATAATGTGGACATTAGCCACGTGCTGCCGTCCATTACCATGCCGGTTAACAGCGTGGACATAGAGGGCAGCAACCTCGTTTGTGGCACAGACGGCGAAGCGTTATTCCTCGTTAGTAACGTGCCGGTGGCCTGAAGAACTTGTAGCACGTTGGTCTGTCCAGGCTGTTCAGGTTTGAAAATGTGCCGGGATGTGTGACGATTTATATCTACAATCCAGTGTATTATAACTGGCCTAAGACGGGTGCTGAGTTGGTTACCTAATCAGGTTTATAAATATCACATGACTACCGGTTCAACAATTCTGATAGTCCTGCACCATTTCTGATAATCTTGATATGAAGTGGCAAGATGTGAATACGGCGTCAATTCAAATTGCACATGGAAGATTGTTCACACAAGTCTTCAAGAACACTTTTGTCAACAGTTTTTAGCCACTGCAGATAATTACTGTGTTGTGTAATACTTTAGATGATGTCTCTAAAGAATGAGGACCTGTGTGGGTAAGACACTTAATTATACCGCCTATAACTGCAGTGTATTGAAATCACTAGTACTGATTGGTCAATATGACATCTCACGTGCATGACAGTTATTATCCAACAACCCGTCAGTTAGTCATGTGTTTGGTGGTTCAGAAACCGTTGTGTAACACTTCACTCCCATTAACATGATCACATGATGGATGATGGTTATTCCTCGACAAACTGTCTGTTATTTGGGAGGTATAGAAACCGCTATACAATATTACTGTAGCCAACTGTAGAAAACCTTGCTGTCTGACCGGTTAGCTCAGTTGATAGAGCGTTGGACTTATGATCGTAAGGTCGGGAGTTAGAATCCGGAGTGGTGATTATATTCCAGTGGCTCTAACTGGTATATCAAAGTCTTTGGGTGGCTCATGTAACCATTGCGTTGAGAAGGGCCATGAAACCTATTCATTCATTCATTTGAAATTTTACTATAAACAATGAGGGGATTATCTATTATTCATATACAGCAGCAGGCTATATGAGAGCAGGTTTATATGACTATTTCCATTGTTGTTGATGTCCAACCTTTGCATTGACAAGAACTACTGTCAAAGCATAGACAAAATAATCCAATGCATGGTCAAGTTAGATACTTTATATTGTTCTGCTTTTGTTTGTGGTAGAATAGGAAGGAATAAACTGCAGTTGGAGACTACTGTTGGTGAATGATCGGTCTCCACTCTAAATGTGGTAAAATACCAGGACTCTCGTTATTTGACCAAATTTAGAGTCTCTACGGTTTATTCACCAACAATAGTCACCCAACTGCAGTTTATTTCTGAAGTGTTATGGTAGCCCTCAGAACTGCTGCTATGTCAGATTTGGTAGTTTAAAGAGATGATTGATATCTAGGCTAATTTGTAGCCCTGACTGCATAGTTGTTCAAGAAGAGGGTCATAAATTCATGAATTGTTCAATCCTCCAACTGAACGGGTAGAATATAGAGAGGTGGAAGAATTCATTGAGCCCCACAGATGCAGGTTAAATTTCAATACAGGGTGTTGAATACAGTAATCCAGTATCTCTAACTGTCCTCAAATTTATGGGAAAAAAAATTGATGATTTATTAAGAGCATTTTCCAATTTCAATTATACTTTCAATTGTCAACTGGGAGGAGGAACAAAATCTCTAGACCACAGAATTGATGCATTCCAGAGAAGACTTCTTCAAATTGTTTTTAAAGTCCAATGGACAAACATTAATTACATCTCAAACGAAGAACACTGTCACCATTGGCTTGTCACCATTGGCCTGTCATCATTGGCCATCATAGAAAGCTATGTTTCTAATTTGCAAGTTCAAGCACTACAATATTATTAATTTTGATATGCAATGAACCTTGCGTAATATTGAAATATGTGGGGAAAGACTATCACAGAACATGTCAAACAGACGAGCCCAACTTAGTACTAACTGTCATACCAAAGTACTAACTGTCATACCAAGTACTCTTCGCACTGTAAGTATCACAAATTTATATGAGACACCCTGTTCTCAAATGGTATCTGAACCCATGCTTCAAATTGGTGTTGCAAATGCTGTGGTTGGTTCTATGACAACAATGTACCAATCTAATAACTCAATACTCTATAATTTAGAGGAATTGGAATAAGCGGTATAAAGATACTTTAGATGGGTGAACTAATTGACTGATTTTTATTACTTTTTAACATTTTTTTATATTAATTGGTACCAATATATTCCGGACATTCTTATGTAAGTCTCATGTAAGTTTCGTCTATTTTTTTATGAAAAATAATGTTTAGGGTCAGGAATAGTCAGATTGCGTCATCTTAAAATTTGCTTAATATAAGAAATAATACAAGATATATAATAAGAAATATAAGAAGAAATAATAGCCAAGGTATACCAGTCACATCATTTTGGGTCTAAACAAAGTTTATTTATACCAAAATTCCCGCAAATTTTCTGATAATTTTTTTTAAATGGTGAAAGGAGACCATTACAAACATTGTTTGATAAATATTTTGTCAATAAGTAGTTAAAATTATCTGTATATAGCTCACCCATCTAAATTATATTATTACCATGAACACATCAATCACATTTACACCAATGCAGATTTTCTGGACAATGTGTCAACTAGTCAGGGAGTATTTGATTGAAGTACTACAATCCCTATATCGTGTATTATTTCTTACATTACAATACTCACTGTAATTATGTATCCATTAAAATAACTTTATGTTTGTTATTGTATACTGCTATGGAAAGGCTGCCTCTTGTCACATGTATATATGGTAGATAAAATACAAGGAGAAAACATTAATGATTGAAGTAGTTTGTGTCTTTTTTTCGTTGTAATTATGGATCTCTGTTGGTTAATAATGGGTTTGCACCACTGACGTGGATATAACACTGGACTACAGGTAGCATAGCACGCATTGAAGCCAAAACACAAAAGTCCAACCAATCCCTCCTAAATGTTGGTTACCGTACAGTATGTATGGGACATGGGACAGTGACAATTTCACTGACAAAATCTTTCTTTTCTTTAACATACTAATGTGAGTTACATTAAACTGTACATATATTGCATTTAAATGTTGTTCCAATTATTTCCATTTACGAGTTCTTGTTAATAAATCATACCTAAATATGTAATTTAGGTCAATAAAGCTGAAGCCTAACCATATTGATTATATTTGCTACGTTAGTTCGACCTATCTGGCAATGCATAATTTGTATCCTCAATTCAACCATAATCAGTACGGTAGCCGGCCCTGTCTGTACGGTACCCAGGTTGAAATACCGCTACACACATAGACATGAGTAACGGCAGTTCCTTACTGCCGGGTGACATTGTCGGGTAAACAGTAGCCCTATCATGGTATATACTAAATATCCATACTAAAATCCCGCAATTATCATGACGTAGCAACGTAAATCTGACTGGACATTGTCACTAGAATATAGGACATGCATGTCAAGTCGATATATACTCAGTTTCGGTAAACTACGCTGTAGGCCCTACATATAAATGGGAAATCAAAAAGTTGCTAGAGATTTAAACTAGCACACGAAACATGTACATGAAACGGTTTAGGCAATGAGGGCGGTCTAGGCAATGTGGGCGGTCTAGAAAACGGTGTCGCTCTAGAAAACGTGAAACTTCTAGGAAACAGAGGCGGTCTAGAAATTGGGAGCGGTCTAGAAAACGTGGAACGTCTAGAAAATGGGGGCGGTCGAGAAGACGTGGAACATCTAGAAAATAGGGACAGTCGAGAAAATGTGGAACGTCAAAACAGGGCGGTCTAGAAAATGTGGAACGTCTAGAAAACATGAGCGATCTAGAAAATGGAGGCGGTCAAGAAAACGGTGGCGGTCTAGAAAACGTGGAACGTCTAGAAAATGGGGGCGGTTGAGAAAACGGTGGCGGTCTAGAAAACGTGGAACATCTAGAAAATAGGGGTGGTCGAGAAAATGTGGAACGTCAAAACAGGGCCATCTAGAAAATTGGGGCGGCCTAGTAACCTACATACTAGCATGGATACACCAAAGTTCAGACACTTTAAACCCTTAGTTCAATGTAAATCTGAAGTGCTGTTATAATTTTCCCACATGATATACAAATTGTTATTTTCCGCACATGATAGGTCTAATTTTCATAGTTTCAGTTGATTTACTATGCTAATTTTAGGCCATCTATCAAATCGGCCTTTGATAATTGACACAAAATGCTCAGAAGTTCCGATCAAGTTCTAATTATGTGGATGTCAAACTTATGTTCGTACGTAAACGTACATCTAGCTGACTCAACTGGATTAATATCGGTGGTTCACTACGTCATAGATTCATCATCATCATCATCAATACATCGCAGAAACCCATAGGGCATGGTGCAACGGAAGAAACGAGAGGCGGCTTAG
>JAODAI010042233.1:0-18301 GCA_027575025.1 Scotoplanes globosa | reverse complement strand
TGTTGCCTTCTCGCTTGATGTTCAGCGTATGGGATTGGAGCATGGTCAACAATCCAGTGATCATCGACTAGGAAAAATTCCGAGGACGGCGCTATTAAACCGGAAGGTTAGAAATGATCCGTTAAACACAACCAACAAAGGGAAAATAATTTATTAGTCATATGAATAAGTAATACTAATATAGGCCTAAACATATATTCTTAATATGCTAAGTTGTCATATTGTCAGTACCGTCGACGACGCCAGGGTTTCCTAGACGGGGGCCGACGTTCCTCGACGGAGGGTCAGGCTTTTTCCATTTTTACAAATGGCCTATAATGTAGTAAAACTAGACAAAAAATCCCAGCCGTGCATATATGCACGTTTGGATTTTATTCATTAATAAATGTCCAATATAACAAATAAAAACACTATTTCAGACCCTCAGGCTGTTGTGGAAAATATCCTTCTAGGGGAAGAAATCCTAATCTCGGGTAGGTGTAGCGGAATATTACTAAATTCGTCGGGGAAATTATTGTATTTATACCATAGCTTATTAGGCTTCCCCAATGTATTATAACAAAGTACATGTCTAAGATTCCCCGACGGATTCAACATTTCTCCCCCGACAGGTGTGCGGGGGGGGACCGAGTGCTCCCCGATGGAGGTATTTGGCACCCCACCCAGCTGGCGCCGTCGTTGTTTATAGTACACAGTGTAATATCAGTAAAACCATGGAGTTAATGGCAACTCCCTGGTAAAACATTGTGTCGTCTCCATCAGGCGCGGATCCAGGGGGGCGCAGGGTGCGCGCGCCCCCTATTTTTTCACTTTCTTGCATAGACGTTACATAATTCACCGATAATTCCACTAAAAAATGTGTAGGGCGCCCCCCTTTCTAAACGTCCTGGATCCGCCTTTGTCCATTATAATAGACCAGGCTATACCCCTTTTAAATATTATTATTTGAAGAAAAGGAAAGCCGGCAAATGGATCATCATCACACGAATTTATCATTATCCACATCATCGGCCATTCCGTTCTCAATATATTGATGTTTGAAGTTTTCAATTTTAGAACGCCACTTTTAAAAAAACGTCTTTATCAAAACTATTGTAACGTATGGTCCTTACAACTAAAGTACAGATATATAGCCTGATAAATGGCTTGTAACTACGTTTTCTCAAAAATAAATGTTGAAACTTGGTATGAAGGTATACCCCAATGCATATAATACTTGTGTAAGATTTAAGATACATATTATTCATAGTAGGCCTATACCTGAAGATTTGGACGTATGTCAAATCTAGAAAAACAATTAAAAATGGAGTAATCTATTTTACTATTTTTTAGCTTAACACATACACATGCATAGGTACTATATCAATTTCATTAGTATTCAATCAGTTTGAATATTATCGCATCATAAATTAATAAAATATAATATTAGATTTTATAAAAAAATAGACCAAATTAAATATGATGTTTTCCCCCATATGGGGAATCAGGTGCACATACAATTACTTGTGTAGGAAGATTAAAGTAGAAACAATATATCGC
Organism: Scotoplanes globosa; assembly: GCA_027575025.1. NCBI lineage: Eukaryota > Metazoa > Echinodermata > Holothuroidea > Elasipodida > Elpidiidae > Scotoplanes > Scotoplanes globosa. The sequence continues at coordinate 16,762 of JAODAI010042233.1, read as the reverse complement.
CAGGCCTATACCCTTTTGCATTATTATCTATCAAATGTTGACTGTAAGTTATATGAATGTATTATTAGATGCACAATACTATTAAGCTATATAATTCACATTATTGTTAATATTAATTTAATTAAAGTAGGAATGAAAGATTCAAAATTAAATTAAAATTCTTAACAATTTATGTTGGCCAAATAGTAATAGAAAGATCTTTATTTGACAATATAAATAGGCCTACATGCATGTCACAATTGTGAATATATTACTATTATAATGTCTGTTTAATTTATGTTGAACAGTACAGATTTGGCACAAACATCCTAGGTCTATCTTGATATTCTATCATATATAGATTAAAAATGGGATATGAATGTATGGTATGATGATTGGCCCACAGTAATTCCTGCATGATGAATGAATAGGCCTTCACAGTGCAGTGCAAATAACTGTCCAGTATATACGTCCAATGGTGGTCTATAGCTCGACTATTAAGTCCACTGTGTTTTCACAAAAACTTGAATGTGAGCCCCACACCAAAGCTGAAACGTCCATCATGTCCACGCCACTAACATTTTTAGAGCTATTTTAATTATTTGCCGAATATTGTAGAGTTTTATCTGCTCTATCAGATACTGTACTTTGAATCTGCATACTGCAATTGTCCTTTAAACATCACGGATGACAGGCGCGGATCCAGGATTTTTTGCAGGGGGCGGGGGGGGGGGGAGGGATATTCAATGATTTGTTTATTCCACTGATCTGTATATAATATACTATATAAGCGGAGCGCCACCTTTCTTGTCGCGGAGCGTACAAGAAAATTTTGAAGACTCCAGTGTCCTTAGATATGCAATCTGTTGCAATATTTTCTGCAATATAAGGTCAACTTTGTATGGCCAGTTTTGGTGCTCAGCCTAGTCTACTAATAATAATTAAACCTCACAAGAGTTGTTACGATGTGCTTTAAATTTGTTATTTTCTACAGCTGATTTTCTACAGCTGATTGCTACATTAATTATGAAAATGTACAGAAACAAATCATACTTAAGAAGTAACCATAACATATCGGGCGAGTCAGAAAGGCTGCAGGCGACACAGGAAATTGGCTGACTCGCCAGGGTTTTAAATTCGCACGCTGACCTCCCTCCCAGATTTGCAGGAAAAGACACTTTCCAGACATGACTTTACTTTCACATTATTAGATCAAAGAGGGCACATATTTTCAATTTGATCGAGCCAGGGGGGCGACTGTCCTCCTGGGTATATGCATGGTAGCTACCATCACCACTGGTACAGCAACATGGCTACACATTTGTTGACAACGGTAGCCAATTCACTGATCATATCTGTCCATTCCACGGATTTATATCTTAACACCTGGATATTATAAAGCGGAGCGCCGCCTTTGGCTGGTGTGAAGCGTACAGAAAAAAATAAAGTGTCTTTGCATGCTTATCTGACCAGTGCAACATTTTATGTAATTTTAAGTCAAATTTGTGTTCACAAATTGAGACTAAGTCCTAACCCATTTTCACTTGTTCGATCCATCCCTCTTTTCTTCTATCTTTTTTAAAACTCTGGATGAGTGCTGCTGGCTGTATATTCTGGCCTGCTATGTTGTTAACAATTATGACATTTTCTTGAAACAGTCCAATTACCCTACAAGAATGTCTCATTATGGTAGTATGGGTTAATTTATTACAAGGCTGGGAAATGCAACACTTTATGGAACTTGGTTCTACTAGTGCTCATACTATCGCCAATATGCCAGGGATATATACGATACCGCAAGTTACAGTACAGTAGGTTATGGCCCAAGACCGAGCTAAGCCACTGGAAGCCATGTGGATTTGTACTTAATTATTATCAATTTTCTGAGTATGTATCCACTACTTCCACTATCTAGCTTTAATGGTGTGACACTATATAGTGCATTTCATCAGAAGTGTCGGTGTGCCACTCCCCATTTTCTTACAATCTTAACTATTAAATTTTATTGGTTTGAAACATGTCATACAATTGCATTCCTAGCTGTTCAACAATTTTTTGGGGTTATTTCGAAATCGGGGGGGGGGGATTCAAAATGTGATTTTTGAGGAATAGGGCTAAAGCTAATTTACTGCTTAAAGGGGGTATACATAAAACATGATATATGATATTGTGTTTCATTATTTGTGTTGATATGACACAAAAACACTGATTTAATCCCGAAGTGTTAGATAATCGATTGGGTAAATTTGTTGGCCCCTAATAGCTTGTAGGGTCACCCATTTTCCGCGATTTCAGAAAGCAAATTCCGTTTTTGGGTTTGTGAAGTTTGTGTAAATTATTTAATAAATCTTAATTTTGGAGATAGGGAATTCAGGATTTGGGGTTGAAAAATATTATACTGTAATTATGATTGAAAGTTAACATCTACGATGTTTCGTAAATGTACACCCATTGTTAATACTACAGCAACTGGTAACGGTTATTATTTATATATATTTACCTAAAATATATGCTAATTTTATGTCTGAATGTTTTATTTGTAATATGGCCAAGTTCCGAGAATTTCTGTAAAATATTGGGAATTTTGCAAATTTGGGGATTTCTGAATTTTGTGTAAAAGATAAATCTGAATTTTGGATATAAAAAATATATTTTTTGTGGGGGATTGTTTTTACCCCCCCCCAAATACTATGATTTGACCGAAAATTAACATAGATAGATGTTCCGTAAATTTATGTACACATAATTGTCAATTTAGAAACTGATAAACGGTTATCGGATTATGATTTATACATAAAATTTTGTATCTTCTGAATGCATTGATATTTTGCAAATTCCGAGAATTTCTGTTGGGAATAGGCCTACCGCATTTTTTTGTTATCGCAGAAAATCGGTGGGCCCTAAGTCTGCTTACTTGTGAAGTTGTGAATATCCAAACCACATTTATTTAAATTTATGCAATACATGACCACCCATTACCATCAGTATTTACTTCTCATTTGATGTCACATGACCGCCCGCTAAGCATCCCTCCAACGCTTGATGACTCACTGAACCGCTTGATGACTCACTCAGCCTGGGAAGTAGGTCTAGTTAGTATCTTTATTGTGCATGTATGTACACAGTCTTATCGTATTTATAATTGAATCGGCCTAACTGCGATACCATACGCTACTGATACTGTATGACGCTACGCTACAATGTTGACTATTTACTAACTAGGTGTAAGGGTTGCCTGAATCTTATCACGTACAGTAGCTGTAGTAATATATTAAATAAGCACTATATGTACAGCAGTATTATATACATAACCCCACGTTGACTAATTATTATACATAACCCCACGTTGATTAATTACCACATAATTTATTGCCTTAACTGAAAGCCAAGGCATTTGTTGAATGTGGACTTTGTGGAGGTTTGGAATTTATTTAATCTTTATAATTAGGCGCTGCTTTGTTTTGAGCGGGCAGAGTCATCATAATATTGACTCTACAGTATATATCTGGCTTTATGAAAAATGTGCTGTCCGTGTTATGGGTAGGCCTATTTAATAAATTACTATAAAATTACAAGTAGCGTTAATCGGCCCTTTGTGGCAGTTACATATATAATTGACTTTTAAGATCCCTACCGTCCTTGCTAGCCAGATATCAGGGCTTGAAATAAGAATAGAAATGGGCAAGGCCAAAATGGCTAGCTCATCAGGGCATACCGTTTTAACCACGATGGGGGAACCTCATAGCACAGAAAGTCAACGGAAAAATTGGCCGTCGGTGTACAATTATTTTGAAGGGCATGAAGGCCAAAGTGAAGGACACGAAGGTCATGGCCTCCGGTGCCTCCGGTTACTTTGAGTCCTGATATTTTGAGGGATACTTGGGGGTGAGCTCTTTGTGGAACGCCCTCTACTCTGTCGTTCAAGGAGGGGGGAGAAATAGACCGCCACATTTTGTGAAAGGGACGGGGGAGAGTCATCTGATTGAAATATTGCACTTGGGTGTAAAAGGGGTCCGTATTTTGGGTACTATTTGGAGAAGGGAAAGCAAGACCTGTCTCCCTCCTCTCTGTTTGAAGGAAAGAATGTGGTAGATAAATATTTGTATTCTGTGAAAGGGTGTGGGGGGGGGCGAGCCATCGGTGGCATCACAACGGATCGGATCAGCGACGATGGTAGAGTGAGGAAACGGGTCATCATGTAGTCTCTGTTCTGCTAAAATGTGGGGGGTGGGGGAAACGACAACAAGGGTTCAAACTTGTGTAAAAGCAATCTCGATACTTTGGGTGATGATTGGGGTAAGGAAAGAGGACATATCCCCCTCTTTGTGTTTTGGGTGAATGGGGGGGGGGGCATGTTCATTTTTTACGGGCGGAGGAGAGAGCCACCAGTGGCACCACATGGACTCTGACCAGTGCCGGCGATAAAATCCTCTCCCGTACATAAACACGCAACCTTGGGAAAGCCATCGCTGGCGTCACATTGACCCTGGACATCGACAAAACACCGGTATGTCCTCTCCCCCCCCGGAGTCCCCAAGCCAAACACGACGAGTGACCGACAAGCGACGTTCAGTCCCCATCCAGACCGCAGCCCAACAACCTACTCTATTATGTACTTTGTCTTTCCCCCCACTCCGCACAGGTCTGTAGGGAATTCCAAAGGGGAAGCTGCTCCCGCGGCGAAATCGAATGCAAATTCGCCCACCCCGACGACCACCTGTCGGTCGATAGCACCGAAAACACGGTCACGGTCTGTATGGACTACGTGAAGGGCCGGTGCACGCGCGAGAAATGCAAGTACTTCCACCCGCCGGCCCACCTCCAGGCCACCGTCAAAACGGCGGCGCCGGCCGTGGGGATGCCGCCGCATCTGCAGCATCCGGGGGCGATCACGCCAAACTTAGCCGCAGTGGTACGTATTACATGTGTCTGTGCGTATCTGTGCGTGCGTGTCTGTGCGTGTGACGTTGTTGGTTTGTGTGTGCGTACGCTTCTTGTGACGACGTGGCCTTTTCTAATTTATGTGTTTTGTAACGTAGTCTGTGTCTCGTGAGGTCGTGACCGAGACGATCCCGGGGCCGACACACAAAGTTGGCGGGGCAAGACGCAAAACGTCGGGAACGGTTTACACTCCCAAATAACCCTCCTTTTTGCTTGGAAAAGAAAAAAATACACCAAAATGGGGGGAATTTCTTGGAGGGAAAATGAGTAAAAGTCATGGGGCGGTGTGTGAGGGTGGGGCCAATTGTTGACATTCTGTGTATGAGACACTATTATGATGTAAGTTACGTTGAAACACCCAACTTGCATATATAAGTGCATTTGCAGCGAGTCAACACTTGTGACACATGTCGAGTCAACACTTGTGACACATGTCGAGTCAACACTTGTGACACATGTCAAGTCAACACTTGTGACACATGTCGAGTCAACACTTAGGGTTGTACTTCAAGTGACCAGAGCATCCTAAGTATTGTAACGTCTGTCTCTTGTTATATCGTCTTGTCTCGTTCATAACACTTGTCGCTTTTTACTTTTTTTTCACATTTTCGTTCAAATAATTGTTCTTGTCTAGTCGATTGTGTGACACTGCGATTAAACATGAGCTCTGCAGTTAACTACATGCATTCATGTTAATCCGTCCTCGCTCACTTTCACACTAATCATGCCAACATACCACGAGGGCGCATCCATGCATCCATGCTTGCCAATTAGCGAATTGATATTCTCCGGGCCAATAACCCAATGAAACAAATAAGTGAACGTAGCACTTATTAGTTGCGACCATCCGACCAAACGCAGCAGCTAACACGTTCCGGTCATGGGTGCCGTTGGTTCAAAGCCTGCGGTCATACCAAAGTCTTTTTTTAAAAATATGTCATACTTTGCTTCTTCTCCTGCGATGCTGAGATACGAGTATGCATCAGTAGCCGAGTGCCCCGCAACTAAAAAGGGTGCAGAGCTGTTACAACAAAAACCTAACAAATGATAAATCAAATCGGATGCGAAATGGATATATTTATAAGGTCTGGGGCGCCCTCTTGCGATACTTCTCAATTTGGCATAAAGCGATCGAATGAACAAGTCAACAATTATTTGAGCGACTCTCTAGTAACAATGTCACTAATGAGCTATTATAACGATCAGTCAATCAACATATTTTCAATCCAATTACCGTCTTTTGTCGTGTTCCCAGTACTTATATTTTTCGTCTCTGTATTTTGTTGTCCTTAATTTAATTATTCACAGGCATTTTTCATATACCGTGCTTTGTTGTAGCCCATACCACTTTTAATTAAAAAATAACATTTCTATCCTTTATTTATACTTACAATATCATTTGGGTGTCAATTGGGCAGTTCAAACAGTTTTGTCATGCTGTGCATGTCAAACCCTGCCCTTAAAGACACTCGTGTTGTAGGACGTGTTTATGCACAGAGGTGATCATCCTCATTAATCACCAGGAAAATAAATTGAAATGTGAGTGCATTGCCTATGTTGTTTGTACCGTGGCGCTAACAACTTTGGTCAGTATAACTATGAAATAATTCTCAACGATTTGTCCGATAATACAAAATCCTTCCAGAGCAATATTCCATAACCTTGTGGAAAGATTGCTGATTGCTTTTCAACCATAACACGATGGCTTAACACGGCCGTGTTAAGCCATCGTGTTACGGTTGAAAAGCAATTAATCAATTATTCAATAATGGAGGTCCCTCCTGTATGCATTATGTTTCAAAACATTGTCCAGCGCCTCTGTCCGAAAGTAACAGAGGCCGGCTATAATTTAGATTGCCTTATACGGTCATGGAAATAAATCAATCAATTAATAGTTGGCTAAATTGTGAGATGGAAGGATTAATTATTAATTTTATATCTAGGGAAGAGTTTGGCTAGCATTGCACATGTATAGTAATGCTTGACACTGTTTTGGCTGTGGCTTAGTAAAAATGTTTGAAACGCATGAAATAATACTAGCTAGACGCTTTCAAACCGAAATGGCTTCTAAAACCCCGCATTTTGTTGCTTTCATCTGTTGCTACAGTGTGTGTAACGTGTAAAAACTGTAAAAAATTGTGTACCGCTGTGAACGAGTGATAAATAATCCGTTTATTGAATCCGTGTATTTGTCTTCCAATTTCCTGTCACGGCTGAAACGGTGTCAATTTAATTGGACTGCAGGACACCGGGCGGCGTAAACCTACGCTTGAGAAAACGGCCTTCAATGGCTCATCATCGGCTTTGTAATGTCTGCTAGCTTCAATAATAGCACGGCTTAATTCTAACAGGTCGGCGTGGCAACAAAATAATGCATAATGTTGCAACGCGTAACATGAAGTCCTGTGTGTCGTGGAGGCGGCGGCGGCTCAATTTTAAAATATGCGCATTTGTGTCTGAGGGGCCTGTATACAGACGTGCGTGCCACTGGGCAGTCGTGTAATTGCTAACAGTTTGAATTGGGAATGTATTCAATACGGCATTATCGCCGTCTGTCTACGCACACGCGCTTACGTGCACGCTGCCGTGTCTTTAATGCACCGGAAGATTGTCTGCTTTGCGCCGAACCTCGCGGAAATTGTCCCACATTTGGTTCTAATTTGTGCAGGACGCCAAACATAGCCCCGCCCGTGTCGAAGCGAACAAAATTTTGAGAGGATAGTTTTGATAAATCTCTTGTCAAGCGTAGACGGCGGTTCGATGGTTAAACATATTTTTTTAGATATGTTTACTATTTTGGGCAACTTTTGAGAGGCCCCCTACGTCAGTGATCTGAGGTGGGGCGGAGATTATACCGATAACGTGAGTGATTAAAGCAGCGGTCCATTGTGCTTTGCTGCCCTCTATCAGAGCGGGTTATCTCAATCCGTCCATCACTCGCAGACGGAAGGACATTAGTATGACGTTGGCTTCTTGTGGCATCCATAATTATGTAAATATCCGAAGTTGTTGATGTATATTATCGATAATGGGGCGATGCACATAATTATGTAAATATCCGAAGTCGTTGATATTTATTATCGATAACGGGGCGATGCATCGCTCTGCTGTCGTCTAGGGTCTGTCTCTCGCACTCACTTCCCCGCTATTACCGCCATATAGTCCGCATACTAATTTAAATGGGACACGGAAATTGGAACGCCGTATACCGTCGGATTCTCGTCGCATCCATTTAAATTTGTGTAAACGTCCGCAAGTTGTCGATATATATATACATATTACCAATAACAAACATATTATAACTCTCACCCTCTCTCTCTTTTCATTTTAATAGCTGGTGCGTGCTGTATGTGTGTGCAAAAGCATTGTCAAATAAACGAACCGCATTCCCCCCCGTGCTAGCAACAAGGCGCAGCTGCACATTCCCACCGCCTCCTCATGAATATGCATGGGAGAATCCACCGAACATAATAACGCAGACTTGAGAATGATGTTGGATTTTACTAATTGTGTATATATATAGTTGTCGGCTTGTGGCACAACCATCACTCATAAATCCCCCCGACCACCTACGCAGCATTTGCATGTTTCAAGCACCACGAAAACATCACACCTCCTGCTCATGTAATTCATTAATACCGCCCTCTCTATTACACAAAACCCGACGACATTGCCCCTAGTCCCTCCCCCCGACGCGGAAGTTTACTGTGTTTATCTCACTAGAACTTGAGTTTTACCAAATTGATATCTCGACCGGATAGAATGGTTTATAAACCCGTTTCAGAAGAACTAATTCACAGGCTTAATATTTCTTCTGGAAGTGAGGTGTGTTAGTTTTGTTGCATATTTAAAAAAGGATATAATTATGCACTCTATAATTCCCCTACGCCTACAATGCTTTGTTGGAACTAGGCCTATATGTTGTTTGGTAAAGCGTACTGTATACAAGTACACCGGGTACCCGTTGTATATATGTCTTCGGAAGAATTAACTTATACGTATATGATAACATAGTATTAATCCACATAATTAATGCACATTATATTATATATTTTATCCTCCCAATTTTTATTGTCATATCATATTAAATCATCCGGGTCCAATTGATGCATTAGTGTTCCTATATATATTTAGTGTTCATCTCTCTCTCGCCTGTAAATGATATTATCTCTTTTTCCTATAATTAGAAACTTGTTGGATTGGGACACACTGTACGTCAGTGTTTGTTGGCCATCTGAAATCTACAGTGTCCCGATTCAGTACAGCACACACGTTGTTATGTTCCTAATAATTCCAAGCCCCCCCCCCCACACAATGCAATATGCCGCCCACTCCCGCCCACTCTCCGTCTCCTCGCCTTCATTTTATTAACTCCCCGGCGCTGTAATTGCATCTAGGAGCAATGTCATATTAAACGAAGCCTGCAACGGTGGATGACCTCCTGAAATTTTATTACCCTGAAATAGTGAAAACATTTAATTTGTGGTAGGCACACACCAAAAATCACAGTTTCTAAATATATTGTACTCCTTTGTGAAATAGACTGTGTCGCATACCTGTCCCTTTACAACACATGTGATGCACCACGGCAGATCGGGTGTTATGTCGGCCCCTGGTCATATTGAGATATTAGTGTAGAAAGAGAGAGGAGCCCAATATACCTTTATTTTGATATCCAAATTAAGAATGTTTTTGAAGTTACTTAATTTTTTTCTTGGAGTTGGTTGGATTCAATTGGACTTGTGATATGAGAATCTCTCGGGAGAGCCCTGAATTGAACTTCTGGGGACTTTCAAGAGAGCATTGTGCTCTCCGGGTCGTGTTACACAACGCTATCTATTCTGTATCTCTATGTAATCCATGTCTCTGTGTTACTGACAGTGTACCGTTGACATCTCACAGCAGTATGGGCGGATATTGGCATAGTAACATACATTGTTTTGCAAATTTGTTGGCGATTTTTTCCAAAAATATCTAGGAGAACCACTTATTGCTCTCCTTGACAACTCAGTGGGTCTTTAGGGGGTCTTTGGGGTGTGCGTGAGAGGTACCTTACTGTAGCAGTTAACCGCATCTCGGGGTCTTTGGGGTGTGCGTGAGAGGTAGTACCTTACTGTAGCAGTTAACCACATCTCGGATGGATTGGCAGCTGGTCCTCCACAATCACTCAACTCTCACCAGTGGCTGTTTGTATGGCAGTGGCTGCACACCCCGGTAACTATTTTGGTTCTTGGGCTAAACTTGGTGAGGGGCGCCCATCGGATGAGGACGGTAAATGACGGTCCCAGGCAGGACTACCTGTCTCGTTATTCTAGTCTGGCCATCTTTTCGCAAAGAGTAGGGAGTTATCCCGCCCGGATGGTCATATTGTTTATTTGTTTGTATCGTAAAAAACGGCAATGGACTAGAATATAATTTACCTATCTGGCACTAATATAACCTCGATGTTATCTCTCTCTCTCCCCACAACAGGTGTACCATCATAATTAATGTTCGCTTGTATTATTTTACAATAAAAATATTGATTGTCCTTTGTTGTCAGATATGTAAATTTCCATGTGGAATGTCATCGCCCTCAATTTTCCCCGGTCACATCATAATCACATTTTATTCCGCGGAAGATGGGTGATAGATAAATAAAAAATAACAATTTAAACTTAATATTTTATTGTCACCTGAGCCAACATATGCACACATATATAATCAATATTATAGCAGCGTAGATATATATATATATTCTGTTTGTAGATGGGATTTTCTCAATTTTTTTCAATTAATCGCATTTCACAGATTTTACCGGTTTCCAATGTTTTAATCTACCCCTTTGGGAATTGCACATTTTATGGCAGACTATCTATCGTATGATAACTGATCTCGATCACCATGGTTGATCAGTTTGGATGTTAGATTCCTGCCACAAATATTTGGATGCTATGGGAATTGCGCTCAAATAAAGAAGAATGTATTAAATGAAAAAGGCCTGCAACCATGATAAATTTGCCATTTTCACAGCTTTTAGCTTAGTAAACATCATGTAGTCTCACCAAGGATAACCTAAATAACAGCACCGCTATTAAAGCTCCGATGTCGAGAATGATGAGACGGTGTTTGAGACCAATCAATCCAATCGACTTTATGTAAGGAATATTTGTTGAATAAAAGGAGGGGGGATTCAAAGCAATTTATTTCCAGATGGGGCTAGATTTTTCTGGTGCATCTATTCTATCCTAGTTGTAATATATTCCGGGGTAGGGCCCGTTTTTGGTGTTTTTTATGCGTGCTTTCGTCTTATAAATACATATTAACACTGGATGTAATTTTGGCATGGCATGTGGGGTTGGCTAAAACCAGACAACTACTGAGCTGTTGTTATTGATTGATATATATTGGCAATAATTAGGTGCATGTTTGCTTTGGTTCTGTGTGTGTAGTTGTAATAGTGGTCCGTCCTCACTCTGTCATGTGAGAATCTCAGGAAAGCTGTCAATCGAGCTCCAGGGAGATTTAAGGAGAGCATCCTGAACATTTCACACATTTTTTTCTGGTCCATGTTTCTAATACAATAGGTCCAAATGTAACGGAGCTTTTATCGTTAATATCACATTGCGATTTGAGACCAATATTACCATAGTAACATGAGTTTTACCCCCCCCCTCCCAATAAAAAGAATAACCCTCCCGCCCCCAATCTATTGTTCTCCTGGGTACTTCTAAGGAGCGCCTTGAGCACTATCGCGCCGACGCTCCTTATTGATGAAGGTCTGCGTCATACAGTGTCACTAATAATAGTATTGGTAACTACTGAGTCGGTAATGGCACTAGATTACTGGGACCACGGCCATTTATCAGCACGATAATAACTACTGGTCATATCCAGTAATATGTGAGTGGCTTCCTACAACATTATCGGCATAAAGTCATTTCGGGTAGAAATTAAAATTTTGCTAAATTGTGATTCTATAGTTCAATATCTTTAAAATGATATAGAATTTGTCAACGGTTTGGGGTAGGTCCTACCTGTAGCTGACATTGGCCGATAAATCTCTCGCAAGATGACAAATTACATTCATGTCTGAGAAATGTGTGTTGTCAAAGGTGTGGTTTAAATGTGCAACAGATAATATCAATATTTAGTCATTAGAGTTATTGACAATATGACAAAACTTTCAGGACACGTAATTTACGCTTTCCCCGATTTTTTGTTTCATATTATTATTATACATACAAACGTGACATGGGAACGCTATATCCTTCCATCTCATCTATTGAGCTGTTTCACCAGAAAGCACTTTAAAGGCAAAAATATAACAAGGATGCAATGCCAAAACAATCCAAATAATTGCTTTAAATGTACAACAGAAAGGCAAATATAAATTGCGTTGTTTAACTGTGTAAAGGCAACAGTTGCTGCACAACGATAGAAGCACATTGCTGACCTCTGAAATGAAAAAGAGTATAAACTCTGTCCTGGAACCAGTCCAACAAAGGGCGGTGCTCTGTCCCCTCCCCACATCCCATTGGGAAGAGCTGGCCCCTTTAAATTTTCTATCCATCGTGGAGATCTGTGCTGTTATTTTATGCCGTTATACCGTGAATAGGGGGTCGTATTCGGCCCCCTATATGGGAACCTGGCTCCTCCCATGCTTGCAATCAATAGATCTACAGTCTCTGGGAACCTGGCTCCTCCCTTGCTTGCAATCGATGGATCTACAGTCACTGAATTGGTATATCCCAGTGCCAAGGTGTAATTACTCATGTAAATGTTGTCGCTGCATTAATCGATGGTCTGTGTAAATTTATTTGTTGTATTAGCGACGTGGTCCGTTACCGTGGGGAACAGTGCGTTACTATGTTAAACCACCACCACCACATGCCCGCTTAACCTGTGGTGTGGACATGTGGACATGTGGACAAAGTAATTCCGAGTCTCTGAATGGTTTGCCGTCATTGGACGATCTGTGTTCCAATGTGTCTGGGAGAACGTCCACAGTTGGTAAGGATCAAGGAGAGGGTGGGATGTCGGGATGACCGTTGGTCCGACAGGGAGGGTGGGGACCAACGAGAAAGGCTGGCCATGGCTGTGCCGGATCGAATGGTACGGTGGGGTATAGTAGTAATATCGGGCAAGGACGAAGTCTTGACAATCGTTGACCGGTTGGGAAATGTGACCGACAAAACGGCCCCAACCCGACAACTGCCGATTGAGCTTCAGCACCGTTAACACCGGGTGACTGCGGGCCTGTGAGTAAGATGTGTGTGCAATCCATAAAAGTCGCCCCCTCGCCACCACCACGGGCAACGCAAGGCGTCGCCGTGACGCGCCCGTTTATCAAACTGGGGGCAGCAGACAGTCGTTTTGCATGTGTTGAATTTTAGTCACTGACATCACCCTCTCTCTTCTCTCTCTTTCTCGCCTCTTTCCGTTTCTCCCGACACCACAACAACAATGCCATGCCGCTGTCCGTCCCGTGCTTGCCGTTTATGTTAATGACCGACCACCGCCTACTTCCGATCGGTGTCGCGATTACCGCCCCCCTCCCCCTCTCTCTCTCTCTCTCTGTTCCACACAAACACACACAATGCTGTCGGTGATGTGCTCGATATCGCCCATCCGCCGCCGCCCACACTCTGGCCAACAAAATACCATCATGTCGCCGCTGTGCATACTAATTAGCTTTCGACCAATCGCAAGCGTCCACGAGAGGAGGAAGACCTCGCGACCGTACTGGTACTACTACTTTTATGTCTTTATAATTTTGACTATCTGGCGCCGCCCCCTCTCAACCAGATCGACGGGGGGGAGGAAGGACGGGTCGTGGTGTATGCGGTGTCGTGTAAGGTCGCGCGACCGTTTAGTGTTCTCTAAGTACTACGTTCTTTGTGCAAATTGTGCCTGCGCCCCCCCCCCCCCCCTCATTATACATATATATATATACTGGTTTGACTAGCATGTGTAACGCCACCTGCAGGCTGATAAATAACTATATCCACACGTACTGAAAATTCAAATTATCTTAGCATTTCGTAACTACTACTGCATGCTAGTCATATAATTTCAATTCTTACTTACACAGAGACAATGTTAGTCGACAGGTCGAAGGTCAAACTTGGAGGTGGACCTCGCTTCCACCCGTTTGTGTCCAAGTCCTTTGTGTGCATGCGCTGTCGTCATCAATTAATGGGGACAGCAATTACCTGGAAAAAAATTGTAGTTCAATTTGCATTCAAAGTGCTGCTTCCTAAAAGTTCTAACAATAATTGTGACCACCTTATTTGCGACCTTTAACCCCCACCCCCACCCCTCCCATATTTCATGCACAGTAGTTTGTTGAACAATATTGCATTACACCGACCCAACCTCCTGTGCTGTCTGGTTGGGAAGCTGGCAACACCACTATTTTGCTGATTTGCCAATTTAGTATATAGCCGGGGACCATAGCTGTATGAAGGTCCCCGCTTGAAAAGCTTGATTGTTATGTTAATTGTGAAATGCATATTCATGGGTTCGGGGGGTTGGTTGTTGGCACATCCATCGGCTGTGTTGAGTATATATACCTATTTATAAGCTGCTTGTTGTACATTTAATTATCGTATTAAAACATATTCACCACCTCGGACACGAAGCATGTTCTATCAAACTTTGTGTGAAAATAACCGTACATACATATATATATATTTTGGGGTCCGTAGTCGGTGCAATATCATATAACTTTTATTCATGCAATATCCTCGCTTCAGAAATATCCCGCTGGGTGCATGTTGGAACGCAATTCAACGGCGTAGGGGTGAATGCTCAGTAAAACAACCGCTACTTTCTTATTAATAAATCAATGTTAACACCATTTAAAATTGGGCACACAATTATTGCTGTATATACTATACCTTCACCACGTCCTATCTATGTTACATCGCAGGGCAACGAGTGCGGGTAAGTCAGTATGGTTGCGTGCGGGTGTGTCGGGAAAAGAGTGCAAATAAGTATGGTAAGTCAGTATGGTTGCGTGCGGTGTGTCAGGAAAAGAATGCAAATAAGTATGGTAAGTCGGTATGTGTGTCGGCGTGGGGTGCGTGCGGCAAAGAAAACCAAACTTATTGTGTGATATTTTACCCTCACAATTTAGAGAGGCATAGCCGGTAGGTGACACGTTTGTGGTAATGCACTTTAATCCTTGTCAATTGTAATCCCGGCGATTGTCGGGACATGTACGTGTAGGGAGGGTTGCATTTTGATATTTGTTGTGGGTGTGCAGCAAAGAATGCAAACGAAAACAACATTTTCCGCCACAATTCCGACAGTCTGAATTGTTTGTCGATACATGGACGACCATCACTGACTGCAGACTGATGTGTTTGTGATTACCATGAGTAGATAATGCATTTTTTCGTGGTTGGACTTTGCTACAGTAGTTTATCCGGGATGTTCACATTATAGTCCGATCAAATCGTGGGCTTTTTAAATAACTGAACTATTACATATGACAAAATATAATCACACATACTCATGTGTAACGTCCATCGGATGAGGACGTAAAATGGCGGTCCCGGGGCAGGACTGCCTGTCCCGTTATCCTAGTCTGACCATCTTTTCGTAAAGAGCAGGGTGTTAACCCGGTTGGTCATTCCTTTTTCTGTGGTTGGCTCGTCAATTTTGTTTTGTCTACATTGATGACAATTAACGGAAGGCGCTAATATAGCCTCGATGCTTATGTGCCGTTAAGAAATTCTCTCTCTCTATTAAGCAGTGGGTGGAGCTATACATGTTTCTGTAATATAATTGTAATATATATTCTATAATTTTTATGAATGTAAATGAACACGATATCAAAAACAACATAAGTAGGATTGAGTTGGTTTAATAGTGATGAAGTAGCTAATTGTTTTTATGATGATATAAATGCATATGTATTACCTGTAGTGGGCAGCTAGTCATATGGTAAAATCAGAAATGTCAAAAGGGAACAAGGGCTTATATTGACTTCAAATTTATGAATTGGATGGCCAACGTGAAGTGGGTAATTTAAAAGCCTTTACGTCTCCCACTTCGGTGGTCGCTTAGCGTCGTAAAATTAAATGTCTTCCAGGTCGATCTTCTGCTGTCATTGCAATTTATGAGATCTTGAAATGGAAAATACAGTATCACAATTTTTTGTTTCAATTATGTTTAGTACCAGAGATTGGAGCATGACTAATCTGGTTGTTGAAAAAGGGACAGGAAACTTTATCATTCTATCAAAAAATGTCCAAACATCTGTAGAACTTTACAATTAGACATGCAATATAGTTCAGGTTATAGTGACAATGAGCAGTGCTATAACATACTGCTGTAATACCGGTAATTACCAGTTACTAATTTGTCATTTTATTGCTACTTTCTCCAGTGAACGCCTGTCTGACAGGCCTGCAGTGTGCCCACGGCCACTGCAAGGTGAGTGCTAATAGTGGCCAGTACGACTGCCAGTGTTTGCTGGGCTGGGGTGGAATCTGGTGTGACCAGCAGATCGGACAAAGCTGCCTGGACAGACCCTGTCAGAACGGGGGAACCTGCTACCCCAGCCTCGCGGTCAAAGGACCAAACTACAAGTGCAGCTGCAGCTACAACACGGCGGGATCCAATTGCGAAAAGATGATTGCCAGTAAGTACTGGCATACCTCTCTACGAGTCATTTATATGATTAACCACTACACAATGCTATGTCCCGCCAGAACGGGTAATCTGCTATCCCTGTATACTAGGGGGCCTGGATTACAATTCACAAATCTATTAGCCATTATACTTACCCTCCAGCTCTATCTTAATTTAGTATGACCTCTATACAACTGACCTATATCTAGCAAACTTTTGA
>JAODAI010042122.1:0-12338 GCA_027575025.1 Scotoplanes globosa | reverse complement strand
ATTCGAACCTCTGACCTTTCGATCACAAGACCCGCTACGCTCTTATCAACTGAGCTAACCGGTCATGACACAAAGAAATGGGAGCGTATTCACAGAGATTTACGTAGCATTGTTCGTATGTCAAAAAACCTAGGATCTTCACACACACTCGCGTAAGTGCTATTCACGAGCTTTCGTAAGAAGTACGTATTAAATATACTCCTTGTAAATTAATTGAAACAAGATTTCCAATCACAAAATCGATGACCTGCCAAAAGGAAATCCTGTAACTTGAAAGAAATTATATAGTAGCAGTGTACGGTAGCAATAACTTGCAACTCGCATTTGCAATGGATCAAATTGACTTTTAGTAAATCGTAGCAAAGCCCACAATTTCCATCGCAGAAAGTCTATATGAATTCATGTGTCAGCTCGCCCGATATTTGACAAACCTATAGCCTCAACGGTTAATTCACGAACAATAGAGTAGAGCTTCTGTATGTGATGTCATTTCATCAAATTTACCAGTATTATAAAGCGATCGAGATAGCCCAGTGGTAAGGGTAAGGGCTTATGAGATTGAGGGTTCGAATCCCAGCACTGCTGTTGGTTACCTCGGATTGTATCCTTGATCAAGGTAATTTATCTTGTTTGCTCTGTAGCCACCTTGATCCACCGAGGACTATAGGTTGACGTCAGGAAGGGCAACCGATCACAATGGGCTATACCACTTCTGAAAAGTCCTTACGTTAGTAAGGCACTGTCTAATGTACTGTCTAAGCCCCGCAAGGGGAGTGACAAAATGTTAACATACTATCACTGTGCAACCATGGAAACATATTAACCAGTGCTAATTGGAGTTAGACAGTCAATATTGACAACTGACCACCATCCAGATCGCCACTGACCACCATCCAGATCGCCAATGACCACCAATATACAGATCCTCTACTATCCTGTCCTGCACATGCTGTCATTTCATTGAATTTAGCAGTATTATACTATCACTGTGCAACCATGGAAACATATTAACCATTGCTGATTGGGTGTAGACAGTCAATATTGACAGCTGACCTCCAACCAGACCACCACTGACCACCAACATGCAGATCCTCTACTATCCTGTCCTGCACATGCTGTCATTTCACTGAATTTAGCAGTATTATTCTATCACTGTGCAACCATGGCTACATAATAACCACTGCTGATTGGGTGTAGACAGTCAATATTGACCACCAACATACAGATCATTCTGTCCTGCACATGCTGTCATTTCATTGAATTTAGCAGTATTATGCTATCACTGTGCAACCATGGCTACATAATAACCATTGCTGATTGGGTGTAAACAGTCAATATTGACAACTGACCTCTATCCAGACCACCACTGATCCAATAATTCATACTATTAATTACTTACGTGACGTGATGCAGAGGTTGGCGATGGCCCACGCTGACCACAGTTGAACTTGGTACGTGTGATGTACGGTGAGCAACCTCAGGATGGGCTCAAACGATCTAAAACAATTCACAGAGAATGGCAGTAAATCAAAATATAACGACTTCACAATGGTTGACAGAGGAGTTATCGCCCTCGCTAATCCGAACAGGCCGCAGACTTGACCGAGCCGTGCCCTCAAGCCGCATTGCTGCAGCCAGGACATAGTCCAACTGGTGACCGGCGACTCGCCCAGCCAAGCTGCCGGGAGCTCCTGAGCCAGCTTCAAAACCTGGCCCGACCGGCCCAGCCGTTACTAAAATCAATTATATTATTGATCGATTGATTGATTGGAGTAGGCTGTGGGTGGCATGCACTACGCTCTTAAACCACTGCGTCCGGGTTCAATCCACGGTTGGACGTGCAAATGGGCGTCTCAGGGAAACTACCAAGCCAGACAAGTATCGCCCGGACAACTACCTCCCAGAAAATTTAACACTTTTAGAGTTGGGATGGCCATGCCTACAGTAGTAGGGTTTTACTCCGGGCACCTCGGTTTCCCCTATATCCCCTTGTCCGTTTATTGCGTCACAGGGCCTTTGGTAAGATTAGCTAGCTATTAATGGTTAACAAATAATCCTGATATGAAATGTTGAAATAAAATAAATAGACAATTGATTGGGTTTCCCGGTCCATTTTCAACGCAGATATTACACGAGCCACCCAAACCAAAGCCTTTGATATACTACCTAGAGCCACTGGCATATAATCATCACTCTAAGCTAACTGGTTCGCTAAGCTACCTGGTTAATGAGTCACTAGCATATAATCATCATCACTGCTAGCTAACTGGTTCACTAAGCCAACTGGTGAGCCACTGGCATATAATCATCATCACTGCTAGCTAACTGGTTCACTAAGCCAACTGGTTAATGAGCCACTGGCATATAATCATCATCACTGCTAGCTAACTGGTTCGCTAAGCTAATTGGTTAATGAGCCACTGGCATATAATCATCATCACTGCTAGCTAATTGGTTCACTAAGCCACTGGTTAATGAGCCACTGGTATATATTCATCATCACTGCTAGCTAACTGGTTCACTAAGCCAACTGATTAATGAGCCACTGGCATATAATCATCATCACTGCTAGCTAACTGGTTCACTAAGCCACCTGGTTAATGAGCCACTGGCATATAATCATCATCACTGCTAGCTAACTGGTTCACTAAGCTAACTGGTTAATGAGCCACTGGCATATAATCATCATCACTGCTAGCTAACTGGTTCACTAAGACAACTGGTTAATGAGCCACTGGCATATAATCATCATCACTGCTAGATAACTGGTTCACTAAGACAACTGGTTAATGAGCCACTGGCATATAATCATCATCACTGCTAGCTAACTGGTTCACTAAGCTAACAGATTAATGATATACTCATACATGTAGTTGCTTTCTCCATTTCAGTCACCATCTCACTCCTGGATACAGTCGATGAGACCATGAGGCCAGTCAGACACAACGTGTGACTGGGAGAATAATTAACCATCAGGACCAAACAGTGTATATGCACGCTGTAAGATCAAACTGCATTTCCAGAAAATACTCTAGAAATTCCCCCAATTTGGGGGTATTTCGTTTTAGTTAGCATGTCCATTAACCCCAAGGCCCACAAGCCCATTTTACGGGTAGTGCAGCTTCCCCCTATTTCTTAAATTTTTATTTAAATAATAGGGAAAAAACGTTCCAAACTCTCTGAATCAAGTTCCGATAATTTGGGGGTGAGGCTCCGGGATCCTGCTGTCTTAGTCACAACCATACTATTTACCTGTAGTTGATGTTCCACGAGTCTATTGCTTGCTCCAGGTCAGTCACCATGACAATCCTGGATACAGTTGGACGAGACCACATACGAGGTCCGTCAGACACAACATGTGACAGGAATAATTACCCATCAGGACCAAATAGTTCATATGCATACTGTAAGATAAAAGTTGGATGCATAGCCCACTGGTCCCATTCCCCCAAAATACCCTACAAATTTCAGACAATGTGGGGGTATTTCATTTTAGTCAAGCGTGTCCCATTATCCCCAAGGCCCACAAGCCCATTTCACGTGTAGAAAAGTATATATATTTTTAAATAATAGGGAAAACAAAACCTTTCCAGGCTCTTCAGTCCTGATAATTTGGGGCCGTGAGATCCTGTTGTCTTTCACAACGTTACTATTTACCTGTAGTTGATGTTTCTCTGTGTGTGTATATCCTACGTCTGTTGCTTGCTCCAGGTCAGTCACCATATCGTTTCTGGACACAGTGGGATGGGACCACATACGAGGTCCGTCAGACGCAACGTGTGACAGGAATAATTACCAATCAGGCTCAAATAGTTCACATGCATACTGTGAGATAAAAGTTGGATCCATAGCCCACTGGTCCCATTCCCCCCAAATACCCTACAAATTTCAGACAATGTGGGGGCATTTCATTTTAGTAAAGCGTGTCCCATTATCCCAAAGGCCTACAAGCCCATTTCCCGTGTAGAGCAGCTTCCCCCTATTTTATAAAAACTGGATAGATGATGAGATGATGAATAGGGAAAACCAAACCTTTCCAGGCTCTTCAGTCCCGATAATTTGGGGCCGCGAGATCCTGGTGTCTTAGTAATAATAACCGTACCATTTACCTGTAGTTGATATTCCTCTGTGTGTGTATATCCCACGAGTCTATTGCCTGCTCCAGGTCAGTCACCATGTCGTTTCTGGACACCGTGGGATGGGACCACAGATCAGGCAAGTCGGAGGCAATGTGCGACAGGGTCCCCGCCGCGTTGTAGCTCACCTCGATACCATCACTGTCTTGCTTTAAAAGTATCCTGTATCACAAACATATATTTCATATTTATAGAGCACCAACATGTGTTTAACAACAATGGGAACTTGCACTGTCCAATTATAAAATGTAACCGTATGATAAAATAAGATAACCAAACACAGAATATTATTAATTATAAAATGCGATGATCTGGTAAAAGAAAGTATTTAGTCTGGGCTTCAACAAGAGCCAAATGGCTCAATGGTTCCTTTCTTTTGGAAATATCACTGCTTCAATGAAAGTATAATTGCCATCTATTGCATTGGACGTCACGTAACTCAAAGAATGGTTGTCCGATTTCAGTGAAAACATGACAGTATCTATCATTCAGTGCACGAATCTCTATCACATATCACCGAAGAAACCCCAAAAAATTAAGCACATGTTACATCTCACGCATACGATCACATTTTTCATGACATCCGAGATCATCAAGATGCTTCTATCACGTCTTAACATATTTTACAATTTTTAGTGACCTTGAACCTGCCCGGAATAACTTTTGTAACGAAACGTCACGCTCCCACTGGTCTACCATGCACCCAAACTTATACTACCATGGAATCAACCATCACGGAGTTATCGCTCGCCGAAGAATAGACGGTCGACGTCCCCGTAACTCGAGAACCGAATGTCCAATTTCAGCGTAAAAAAGACGGCACCACTCAGCGCACGGAGCTCTACCACAGGGCTCAAAATAACCGGAGGCACCGGAGGCTTCCTGCCCTTCACTGTGACCTTCATGCCCTTCAAAATAATTGTACACCGAAGGCCAATTTTTAAATTGACTTTCTATGCTATGAGGTTCCCCCATCATGGTTTAAACGGTGTGCTCTGATGAGCTAGCCATTTCGGCCTTGCCCTTTTCTATTCTTATTTCGAGCCCTGCTACTACATTATCACCAAAATGACAAAATCTATGTTTTTGTTCGTAACTCCTAAACCAAGCATATATATTACATTTCAATATGACTTCATGACCTTTTGACCTTTTAAATTGGTGAATCTTATATATATATCAACATGACGATTTCCCCAAACACAATGACAAGTCTCTACAATCTTCGGGTAGTCGAAAGGTCAAGGGTCAAAGATGCGTCTCGTGCATACGATCACATTTTTCTTGACATCCCAGATCATCAAGATGCTTCTATCACGTCTTAACGCATTTTACAATTTTGAGTGACCTCTAAGTGATCTTGAACCCACCCGGAATAACTCCCACTGGTCTATCATGCACCCAAACTTGTACCACCATAGGATGAACCATCATGGAGTTATCGCTCTCTGAAGAATAGACGGCCAACGCCCCGTAACTCGAGAACCAGATGTCCGATTTCCGCGGAAAAAAGACGGTAACACTCAGCGCACGGAGCTCTACCACATTATCACAAAATGCCAAAATCTAAGTAGTTCGTAACTCCTAAAACTAAGGACATATATTACATTTCAATATGACTTCATGACCTTTTGACTTTTTAAATTGGTGAACATTATTGACATGACGATTCTAAAAACACAACGACAAGTCTATACGATTTTCGGGCACCAAAGGTCATCGAAAGGTCAAGGGTAAATGTGCCCGAAATACCCAGATTTTTTTTCGACAGATTCGTCTCGCAAATACGATCACATTTTTCTTGACACCCCAGACCATCAAGATGCTTCTATCACATCTTAACGCATTTTAAAATTTTGAGTGACCTCTGAGTGACCTTGAACCCGCCAGGAATAACTTCGATTTTTGTAACAAAACGTCACGCTCCCACTGGTCTATCATGCACCAAAACTTGTACCACCATGGGATGATCCATCATGGAGTTATCGCTCTCCGAAGAATAGACGGTCGACACCCCCGTAACTCGAGGACCGAATGTCCGATTTCAGCTCTACCACATTATCACCAAAATGCCAATATCTACGTTTTGGGAGTTATTAATCCCGGTGATCCTCCATTGAGTACGGATCATCACATCTCCTGGGGAGCCTTGTACTGCAGATACTTTGAGGCACTGTATAAAGTGTTATATGAAAGGTGTACATTTTACTATTATTAAATTTGCTATTCCAGACTTATTACTATAGTATACAATTATAGTAATACATTTCACAATACAGCACAGCAAGTAATGTTTGTAAGTACTTCCCATGCATGTACGATTTGTGTTTGTACTAATACACAAACCGGTAGCTTAAATGGCGATATGGTACCAACATATCACAGGACATCTATATTAAATTCATGCAGAGTTAGTAATACAAATAAAGGTTGAATACAAAACATCACCATGTAGCACACATAGTTATGCCATCTTTGAAATACTTACAAACTAGTTTTGGGATATAATAATGGCGGACAATGTTTTAAATCAATTCTACCAATTAGCATCTAGCTAACATTAGTACCCTTTGTCCGTTCTAGGGCCTTTGGCAAGATTAGCTAAAAGCTAAAAAAGTTATCCGGACATGAAATTAGCTTAATCAACTAATCTTAAAGTTCATATTTGAAAATGTTATTCCATTGAGCTAATCAATATCTCTACTGGTTACCATTCCATTGACATTAAAATTATACATATATTGTTTTTTATAAAAGCTCTTAAGGATAGTCCACCCTCATTTCAAAATAATTTAGAAAATGGGCGAAAATAAGTTAATACCATACCAAATTTGACACGTTTCATACGTTACAATTTCAAGAAATCATGCACCATTTAAAGTTGTTGTTTACTTCTCGTTAATTTGAATTTGAGAACAAGTCTCTGGTGTATTGAACTCAGTTAATACTGCCACACAGTGTATCAAACGGTAGCATACACGCTGTGTGTACATAATGCACGCTACAGCATACGCGCACTTTAACGGCTAATATGCATTTTCAAATCTTGGTGGCAATTTTCATTCATTTAAATTCTTCTGTTTCAATAGAAAACAGTCAAAAATTGTATCTTTCTATATTGGTCTTGGTGTTTGGAATTGATTTATAACATTTGTGTGAATTATGAGGTGTACACTATTTGTACATCGAAATTCATTATCTACTGAATGACTGCGATACGGAAATTACACAGTAAGCCAATGCAAACTTTCTCCCAGCGATTTTACAACTGAGTACACGACGTCACGTTCTCATCAGCTCTTGAATAATATGAGAGTGGAGCGTTCATTGCATACAATCCTTTTAACAGGCTCCAAATTTCATATCTGATAGGATTCAGCTACAAGCAGTCAACCGCCGTCTTAGGTCTGATTCTAAATCAACATTGTTAGTTTGAGCACTTTTCAATGAATGAATGAATAGGTTTCCTGGCCTTTCTCAACACAGTGGTTATATGAGCCACCCAAACCCTTTGATATTCCATTTAGAGCCACTAGAATATATTCATCATCACTCCGGATTCGAACTCCCGACCTTGCGATCATATGTTCAACGCTCTACCAACTGTAACCGGTCAGACACTTTTCAGGAGCGCCTTGGAGCGTGATCGTGCCGGCGCTCCTTATAAATGAAGGTCTGAGCTACATTACTTTCTGAATAGATTTGAGAGACTTACTAACTAGATTTGAGCGACTTTAATACCGACTAGTTTTCATACTTACTTGTGAACGGATCCACTTTGACCATTGCCAAGTAACATTAACATCTGGATATCTGTCTTTTGTATCTAGTAACAAAGTGAGTTGATAAGAATGTCTTATATGAACATAATAAACAGGGTATTTATTTAAAGCTTATTTCAAGAGGGTGGGTCATTTAGCTTGTATGGGCCCTCGTCATAAACATAATGTAGGCCTCGATCTTGGTTTTGTCAAAATTGAGGACAAAGACAATTAATATAATATATTTTTCTCAGACCACCAAGGCCATTTAACTGACTTTTTGTATCAGTTTATTGTTAATTTCAAGGGCACCAAGGCAAACACCAACAAAGGCAGGGCAATCGCCACATGGCCTCCGTGAAATCTGAGGCCTGCATATGTATGCATATCAAAAGAGTGTTTGTAAAAATGGTAAACCGATAGTAATCTATCTAGTGAACTATTTCCGAGGCACAGCACAATTATTACCAGAGTCATTGGTGAACTCGTCGACCCACACATGCGTAGGTACAAAAGGCAGCAGGCTAAATCAGCGCCAAGTTGACATAGATTCACCTCGTAAGTTTCCATTTATACACGTGGGTTGAGTGAAGCAAGTAAGATAAAGTACCTTGCTCAAGGACACATGCCAAAAAGACCAACAGCAGCGCTGGGCTTCGAACAAACGATCTTCCAACCACGAGTCCATTGCCCTAACCACTAGGCCATCTCGACTTCTTCTCAAAAGTAAGATATAATAATAATGTCACAAATGGTAGACTAAAAGTTTAGTAAATATAGTAAGATAAAAATGTTAATTTAAAGTCTTAATGAGATATATATACATTGAAAATGATGAATCATGAATGAACGCAAAATAAATTGAAATAATTGTGGAGAATGCAGTGTAAAATATCATTCAAATTGATTTAAAAGAAGTGTTGCTTAGATAAAGTTTCCTAAATTATGTTGACATCGAACAATTGTGAATTTTTAATTAAAAATAGGTGGAGGCTACTCAAACGACCTCAGCCGTTTTTATTAGGAGTGACTGTTATTCAAATGACCCAAGTCTATTACAGAGTGGGGTAAGAAACCCTGACCCTAAACTTTGCTGATAATCTACACATGTTCAGAAGTTAGTGTAGGGTAAGTGGCAACTTCGGTCGTTTGAATAGCCACAACGTTAAAAATATGCGCAGTGTTCATATAGTTAGCAATTGAAGTAATTTATTTCACTTGCATGTACATGGAATCAATTTTCACCGGCAATTATATATAAATGGCATTTTTTCCCGGGCGGAACTAAAGTACAGCACAAATATGATTATTGATATTTGGGGGAGAAAGACAGCCAAGTATATATTCAATTTCCAAAACTTTATTTGAATCACAAATAGTACATCTGTATAATTTATTGCAACATGATATGAATAACAATTACATATTTGTCATGTAATATGAGTTCATGATAAATAGAGATGTATACAGGTTGAGGAGATATTCCAGTAATAAATGGTTACAAGGTACTGTCAACATTAATTACAGGAAGGTGTCGGTAGTGGAAGATTAAACCTCACCCCACAACCCCCACCCCAATCAATATATTTTTTTTTTTTCTTGGGGGGGAGGTAATAGTAATGGCATGTCTATGGATGTAGTAAAGAAATCTCTAAGGTTATGCATAATAACTTTCTTACTTAGAGAGAGAGAGAGAAATAGTTGCTTAACGGCACATCAACAGCTACGGTTATGTAAGTGCCAGACAGGTTTAATATTCATATCCCATTCAGGAAATTTAAACGATACAAACAGATGTACAATAACTCCCTACTCTTTGCCAAAAGATGACCAGACTTACTAAGCAGGAGACATCGAGATCCTGCCCCAGGACCGCCATTTTACGCCCTCATCTGGTGGACTTACGAGACAGAATAGATTGAGCCCCGGGACTGCAGTTTTACGTCCTCATCCAATGGACGCCCCTCACCAGGTTTAGCCTATGAACCAACATAGTTACCAGGGTGTGGCCGCTGCCATATAGACAGCTACTGCGGAGCCACTGGTAAGAGTTGAGTGATTGTGGAGACCAGTAGCATTATTTGTATACCCAAATCAATATTAAAAGTATTAATATTCTAAGTTATTTACAAGTTTTTTAACAGACTTGTGATATATTTGAGGAAATCCCATCATATCTCAAAATAGTTCCCGATCTGCCATGGTGCATCACATATATATATGTCAAAGCTAAAAGACTTTGATCAGCAGACAAAGGTCATCTTGTCATCCCAGGGTCATGTTCCAGTTATGGTACGTGACCGTCCGAAAATGGTGATGTCACATGTGGAGGTTGGTAGAAGAGGTAGAGGGAGACCTCGTCGGAAGGACTGTGTTGAGAGGGATTTTAGGAGGACTGGGGGTGATGGTGATTGGAGGGTCATGGCTACAAATAGAGGGAGGCGGAGGGCTTGGGCCAATAATGCGGCTATCAGTTAGTATTTTCTTCCTCACCCCTTTTTAGGGATTCACAAGGTAGAGAGAGAGAGGTCTGAGGAAATCAGCAAAAGCTTGTACAAAGCTCTTAATACCAGAAGCACAATAAATATAGGGCTAATTATTACTAATAAATCATCATTCTAGGAAAATACTGTCTGAACATTCAAATCCTATATGTCAGAAGTTTATCAATTTAATTACAATTTCCGACACATTTTCTTCAAACATAAATCAATCTCAAAATTAGGTCCTATAAAATTGTACGACAAAATCCCAACTATTTTTCTAAATTTGATCACAATTAACCTACCTGTTCCAAACTTGACAAAATTGACGTAATAGTTGTCTGGCATCATGGTTGCGATCATTAGCGCCACCTTCTGGGCGTGTTCAGAGCCCTGATTGGTGGCCATTGAATTGGAGCAGTCCAGGAGGACTGTGACCTGGGGTCGCTTCAACCTCGGCACCTCAAACTCTGGATAGAACGTCAGCATGGCCGCCTGTCAACAGAGAAGAATGTATTTTTTTTATTTCAGTTGTAAAGTTATAAAAAATACAATTT
Source organism: Scotoplanes globosa (assembly GCA_027575025.1). Classification (NCBI taxonomy): domain Eukaryota; kingdom Metazoa; phylum Echinodermata; class Holothuroidea; order Elasipodida; family Elpidiidae; genus Scotoplanes; species Scotoplanes globosa. Next base: position 1,401 of record JAODAI010042122.1, on the reverse strand, counting down.
GAATAGATGGATTGACCAAGCTCAGATGGACCGTTCCAATATATCAGTTATATTGATTGATTAGGTTTCCTGGAAATTTATATTGGAAAGAACGTTGGCATGATTGCCAGAGCACAGAGAATATAATTTTGTGGATTATACAATAAGATTTATTGATATGCTGAATAAATTATAATTTAAAACGCAGTGTAAATAGATTTCACTGCTATAATTTGTGGCTGTCTTTCAGTACCTGACTATCCTTGTCCCCGGGATCTTCCTCCACCCACATGTGCGGCTCGTGTATCTTGTGTAGTGTGACAAACAGCTGGAAGCCTTCTCTCAATCGGTCCCCTTCATTGGCCAGGGTGATGCAGGCTTTGGCTGCCGTTCTCTGTAAATCAACACAAACCAAGATTATAAGACTTACAACAAAATATGTATGATATTCTCAAATTGAAAAAGTCATTCCCATGCGGTAAACCACAAATTGCTCTAGCGCAAAAATCCCACACTTCGAGACCCGACCCGGAATTTGAACCCTAGATCTCTCAATTGCTGAGCTTCATATAACTTCTAGAGCCACCAACCTTATCCGCTCGGCCGCAGCACTGGTCTAAGTAATAGTAGTTATAGTAGAAGTAGTAGGTTGAATCTCATCTAAACGACATGCTCTGTGGTAATTCTCCTCCAACTGTCACGATCTTGCGCAAGATTTATTGCATCCTGAAAACTATTGATGTTCAGATCTCTTAATTGTTTGCAAATTACTTCTAATAGGGTTGTGATTGGTTGTCCTTGTGTTTTTTTGCTTGACGCAACGCCTCTTTCAGGGCGATCTTTGCTGGTGAGGCGTCATCTAGCCGTGCGATATTGCCAAAGAAGCGTAAGCGCCTGTGAGCGATTTTCTTTAACCATGGGATTGATTTGATTGGTTGTGGTGTAGAGCTCTTCGTTTGTGATCCAGTTATTATTGTTCCATTTGATGTTTATAATTTGTCTAAAAAGTCACCTTTGGATTTTGTCTATTTTGTCTTCTTGTGATTTTGTTATGGTATGTGACAAGATACGTCCTTGTTTTGTATGGATACATTCCAGGCGATTTCAAGCAGTCAACAACTCTAAACCGTTCTGAAGATTCTGAAGATTACATTTTTCCCCCAAACGATTATAATGTTAATTACGGATACGTGCATATCCTATGGAATATTCTTTCTACTGTTCAGCCACAGCATCAAGCATCAGTCCACTAGCTGATATCACAGACAGACTGCTGAATACACCAATTGAGTGAGTAAGTCACAAATGAGGACGTTACTGGTGGTAGACTATACACGTTCAGCCACAGCATCAGTCCACCAGCTGACATCACAGACAGACCTCTGAATACACCAATTGAGTGAGTAAGTCACAAATGAGGAC
>JAODAI010042011.1:0-12338 GCA_027575025.1 Scotoplanes globosa | reverse complement strand
CAATGAAGTGATAGGCGCCTTCGGCGCTTATATTAAACACATCGTTGGTCGTGACTCAACCTACTACTACTACTATAATTAAAATGGTGTAAAAACATCAAAAGTAATCATAAATACATGAAAACAATGACATCAATCGGTATTCCCCTTATTGCTGATCAGGATCAAGATAGCCGCTAACGCTGCACATAATCACCAGACCTGCAGGGAATCAAATGGTATCGCCCACTAAAAAAAAAACCAAGAAGAGCACAAAAGTGTATGGCATGAATATTACTAGCTATAGCCGGTTCTAATCAATGCCAAACACAGTTGAAGAGTTGACCGATTACTGGTCAGGATCAAGATATGATAGCCGCTACCGCTAACGCTGCACATAATCACCAGACCAGCAGATAATAAAAACAAGGTATCGACCAATTATAAACATAAAATATAATTATAAAATTGAATTACACGAAGGTAACCTATATAGGATACAATCATAATTGACATCTCGAAACAAGATATACATATAATTTACAGTATGGACATCATCCTTTTGCAACCAAATAGGTACAATCAAGCCAGTCTGCCATTGCTTTGGGGTACTCCCCTCCCTCATACATACATTGAACAGTGTCCTTAGCCACTTCACACCCACATCTCCTGTAGGAATAAATATGTCCACCCTCGTTTCGTCCAAACACGCAGCCTTATCCCTTTACATCCGTCTCAGAGCCCAATCTACTTCAAAGTCCGAAATCTTGACGAACTCAATCTTACCCCTCACTGCGATGGGTAAATCCAGATCAGCTCCTCCTCCCTGGTTATACAGGTCTCTCAAGTAGTTATCCCATACCCTAATCACCTCATCCTTGTATGTGACTAACCTCCCATTCGGATCCTTAATCACTCTGTCTCCATTAACATCCACGCCCTCTTCCTTCCTATCCGTGCCATCTTAAAGATAAGTATCCTCCCTCCATCATCATCCAACTGCTTATAAATGCAATTTTCCATATCACATCTTGATTTTTCTACGGCACTCCTAGCTGCCTTCTTTTTATGCCTATAAAGGTCACGTAACACTAACTCCTGTTGTAACACACAATCCGTCGCCCCTTCTAATTTCTTCCAGACTACCTCTTATCACCCACCGCCCTCTCTACATCCTTTGTCCACCACAACTGGCTTTTGATCCACGGATCCCCTTCTTGACCGAAGTCCTTCCACAGATTTTCTCTGCCCACCCACAAAAGCAAGCTTAAATAACCCCCACTCTTCCTCAACCTTCTCATGTAGGTCCGAAACTATCCGCGACACCCTATCCGTATACACTTCTGCCACCTGCCCCTTATATAACCACCATTTAATCACTTTCCATCTTAATAATATAAAACAATGCACCTATGTTAATTACATTTATTATAATTATCAAAACATTATAAATGGTGTTCCTCAATATTATGTTTAGGACCTTTACTATTCCTTAGTTATGTTAACCCTAACTTACCCGGGGTGGGGGGACATAGTGCCCCCTCGATTTTTTTACTATTGAATCGCAACCGCTCCGCCTATATATTTTGTTTCCAAATTACTTTTTTCTCTCATGTCTTGCGCATATTTTGGCACTATCCCCGACCATGTTGGCCCCCTCCTGTTAATGTCACATGCATTTTAAAAAGGCATGTTTTAAAAATGTGCAATTATTGCATATGTTTGTATACACTTAAGCATTGTGAACATAGATTGTAGGTGTTATAACACTGTTGTTGCCAAATATACCCCATTTCACCTCAAACAATAAAATACACAATAAAACAATGTTATACATAATACATATAAACAATAGAATACATATAAAATACGGATAATCTTAAAGAAAAAATGAAATACATAAGAAATTACTAAAATATCATAATAAAACCATTTTTCGCATACAATTGTCTCCAAATGCATTGCTAATATATGTATTGTTTTCCACATGTCTTTATATTAGTTTATAATGAAGTTAAATTATATTTCAAGTCAAATTTGAGGTGATTTTGTTTTTTTTGAAAAAAAATGTGAAAATTGCATATTTCCTTTGTAATTAGCGTATAATTAACAACAAATAATATAATTCAGATTTGTTGATATCATGTTGTTCATAACACATTTGTCTATAGGCATGTCACATTTCAGATAATTCGGACAATACATGGCTGAAATATTAGGGGGAGGGGGGAAGTATCCCCCCGCCTCCGGGCTCACATATATCACAATCGCCCGGGTAAGTTACGGTTCATGATATCAATAATACTGTTCCTAGTATTTCTACTCGGTTATTTGATGATGACACCAATGTTTTCCTATTTGGAAAGCGTTACTGAAGCTAAATTATTGGTTTCATGCCAATAAACTTACTTTTCATTTTGGGAAGATTAACTTTACAATTTTCCATCATGAAACTTTGCATAATCACTTGTGTTATTCTATTTTTTCCTTCAAAGGATTATAACTTAGTAATTCACCATCTTTTAAATATTTAGGCTTGATTATTGATGAAAATTATCATGGAAACTCCATATTGTTGAGATTTGTAAAAAAGTTACTTAGCTATAGAAGAAGTTTCTATCGTATCCGTAATACCCTTTCGTTTATTATATGATTTATTATGGTATTGCAATTCATGGCGTTGGCATTACAACCACACTTAAGCCTCTTCAAATTATGCAAAATACAATTTTATAAACTTCAACTAAGAAACATAGGCATTACTCGACTTCGCTTCTCTATAAAAACAATGGCATTCATAAGAAAGTTATAGTGCTGTTATCTATAAATATTGTAATGATATGCAAACTGCGTTTGTACCCACTGCTCATTTACACAATAATCTTATGAGAACGACCGACGTTGATTATGTAAGAGGGGCAATAATTTGGATACATTCCTAACCCTAATCTTGTTTACAATAAATTTACTTTTTGATCAACCCTTGAATTACCCATCTTCGTATTAGTAATACAAATTTCGCAGCCGGGTAGCACATATTTCTTGACTCAAAAGGCAAGAAAATGTAACATAAAGTAGTATTCGGCAAGGAGTGGGCGACACCCCTTTTCAGCAATGTGATTGGTCTATTCCGTAAAATTGTTGTTGTCAATATGCAAATTACCCATCTTCGTATTAGTAAAAAACACGCTACCCGGCTATACTAAGCTTTGGTACGCGGTCTATTATCTACATACCCGGAGGTTGTATCAAGACTACCTATATAATCTACTGGGCTAATGCATTCTCAATGACATCATGTATCATGATGCATGCGCGTGCATTTATCATACACCCATCTACCGGTTTCCATAACTAATATTCGTGTTTTCACCAGATGTAATAATTTATACGCTATAGTCATCATAATAATATTCATGGAAAATTAACCTTAAAAAAACTACGGCTTCAAAGTTTGGCAAATTATGTCTGATGTGTTTAAGCACTCTAAATAGCTTACTTATTTTAATATAAATGTTACCAAACATCTTTCACTTCATTAGACTATATATACATTTTTAATGTATTGTACTAGTTTGTAATATATATATATGCTGCACTTTTTTATTTATAATGTGGTAGTCAATGATATTGACATGGATGCCAGACATGGACACTTACCAACGTAAGAATAAAAACTACGGACAACACTAAGGGCGATGGAAAAACATAATGGCAAATATTTCACTACGACAGAAAATATCGCATACTGAAATTAAAAGGAAAACAAAGGTAAAGGACATTCTGGAATATGCTGCTAATATGAAGTGCAGATAGGCAGGGCATGTTGCTCGGCTCAGAGATGACCGCTGTACAATAAAATGTACATAATGGAGACCACGAACTGGAAAAGGGAGTAGAGGACGATAACGTCGCAGATGGAGAAATGATATCACATAGATAGCCTAAGTAAAGTCGAGTCTAGGTAAGGTACGTTAAGGTAAGTCATTGGTATTATTTTAATATTATTGTTTAAGTGTATTTCTGACTGATATAGTCTGACTGTATATGGTTCCCTTTATATTCTTCATTCCATTTTCAATTTACATTATTATTCATATCTTCTTCAATTATCAACATGTTATATTGTTTGTCATGTTCTCACTGGACATTAGCCTTGGTAAACTGGACATTAGCCTTATTCCAGTGTGCCCTGTATGTAGTTTGTTAATGCTATCTATTCATATTGTCACTTATTCTGACACATGTTGTATCATTATGTGAAATAAAGTTGAACCATGAACCTGAACCTTGAAACGTTTAGTCGTAGCCATCACATCCGTGTGGAATACGATTGTATACGTTGGGACATCTAATCGGACACAATATCGGCACGGCAGCCGCGTGGATGACCGTAATTCAGTGCTACACACCTAGCACTATATTTCACCTCTCAGGCTACCGTGATACAAGCTCAAACAGGAAAGGTGCCTGGTATATCGGTTATCGAGTAGCGAGTTCAGAATATTGCTGTCTTTGTACACAATTTCCCAAGTACACACTAATTATTACAATTGTGAAAACCACTGTCCCTGCAACTACGGGACAGAGAAATTAGCATAACTTTTCTCCGTTTCAGGATAAAATGGCTTTCCCAGAAACAGAGATTATCCCTGATTGGTAAAAACTAAGTCAGATTATGTTCACAATCACATATTAACCTTGAATTTTCAATGGAACACTGGGTGGACGTTCACTTCAGACCTACACCATTATTTATTTTGACTATTTCTAGGGTACCGTGGAAATAATAAGACAATTTTTTTTTAATGAAAACGTTTTTAGGGACATAATGGAGAAAAAAATATAAATTTACGTCAAAACTGATCAAAAATGTTGATTTTTAACTATTTATGAAATCAATTTTCCCCTTTTTTTTCAAAATCAGAAAAAAATGTAATTTAAAAACCAGAAAACAAATTAGTATTCGGTCTGAACACTTCTTGAAGTATTTTTTTATTATCTTTCGAATGAGATCTAACACATGCATCTGTTCATTTGAGTATATGGTAACACAAAATAAATTACTAAAAATGTGATCCGTTACAAAATTATTAACAAAAAATCTAACTACACTATACCTAGTTTTCATAGTCTCGATTTGCTAAGAATTCAATGCAAAATACTTGGCATAACATAGCAACTATCTGTGTAAAATTAAAATAATTACAAAGCCTCGTAGCCGTATAAATGTCAATAGCCGTTAGCCCAACGTTACTATATGTATAGGCATAACGTTAGGGCCTATGCTTAATGCTAAGATAACCTAACGTTACAATATGCCTAACATTAGGATATGTCCATCGTTAGGGTATATATACTATTGTGCTAGGCTCGGGCCACGTCTGGGGATAAACCTAACCTACGTATGCACCGTTAAGCTAGGCATAGCGTTACGCTATGTATAGCATTGCATTGTTATTGGGATATGCTAGGGAGGCATAGTTCATTGAAGTTAATCTAGCCAATTTACATGACTGTAAACTTAGATATGTTCATAATTTTACGCAGTTTTCGCAGGTTTACCAAGCTTTTCGCATTCCTACAAAGGTTTTCGCAATGTTCTGCAATTTTACGCGATGATTCTCGTGTTTAGCAAACTTTTCGCCACGCTTGAATTATGCAGACAGCATATCGTTATTTACGTGACTGCAATCTTACTGAACCATTTTAAAGTTTCCAGAAAATTGATGGTCTTTTCACAACGTTCCGCATATTTTTCTAGTTTATGGAACTATTCATCACTTTACTTGATGCTTCACAATTTTTCAGAATTATATGTAGATTACACTAGACCCATTGGATAAGCTAACTTGGAAAAATGCAAACAATCAAGACAATCTCATAACAGTTGTAGTATTGCTTCTAATAATATGCAGACAATCTTCGCTATTTACGTCACAGCAAGTTTCGGAATTTGTTTCAAGTTTCCTTAAAAATTTACGATCTTTTCGCAATGTTTCCCAATTTTTGTTAGTTTACAGCAATATTCGGGACTATATTCGTCTCTCCGTAACCTTCCCCAACGTGTATTAGCTTGTAGAAAAAGTACTTAAAAGTGTTTCTTTGTGTAATTATTGTATACCAATTTGTATACACATTATACTGAAACAAAATGTCAGGCGGCGCCCATGCGGCGGCCAGGCGGCGGCCAGGCGGCGGTCAGAATATATAGATACAAACTCCATATCAAAATTAATAAAATTAATAAAATTGTCTAAAATATTGGTACGTTTAATTATTTTGCTTCCTATTTACAGCAATGAAATATTTTCATGCTACAGTGTGCTTTGCTAATAACGATTGAATTTTGTAAGATAGCAATGAATATGACATTTTACAATAATTTATACTATTTTGGCTAGTTTATGATCCTATCAAAAAAATGTTGAAATGTTTTGATATGTGAGCAGAACAATATTGCCTAGTCAGATTTGATACATATTGCAACTAGTACCATGTAAATACTACATATCTTGATTGTTTTCTTTTTTTATATTTATCATATTTGCATATTGTATAACCATATGGTACCGACAACAACTGTTATTGAAAGATAATTGCATAAGATTTCAGAATATATACTTTTCATTTACAGTTTTGAGTGGAAATTACAATAAGTCAATTTGATTTGACTTAATTCGGGAAAATAAGGGTTAACCATAACTTACCCGGGGGTAATATCCCCCTCGACCATTTTTTACTCCTGAATCGCAACCGCTCGGGCTATATATTTTTTTTGCATGCGACTTTTTTCTCTTGTGTCTTGCGCATATTTTGGCATTATATATGTCATATACATTTTAAAAAGGTATGTTTTAAAAATGTGTAATTATTGCATATGTTTGTACCCTTAAGAATTGTGATCATAATCATAATCGGCCTTGAAGGCTTATTTAATTTTACGACGCTAAGCGACCACCGAAGTGGGAGAAGCAAAGGCTTTTAAATTAGCCTCCCCCGGATACACAGAGATCAAAATCGCCCGTGTAAGTTAGGGCTAAGTGTTGTAATGATTCGAGTTTGTCAGGTCAAAATGTGAAATTTGGTGAATTTAACGTAGACATTATATGGAGTAATTTATTTATTCGGCCAATTATACGCATAAATTTAAACTGAAAATACCGACATTTTGCCAATAACAGTAATTATAATATTCAGATTGCGAGATTGAATTTGATTGATGAACTTTGTCATATCATGGGGTTATATGGAGCTCATTATGTAATTATATATTTTTTTCACATTGTGTGAATATTCTTAATGATATCCAAATATATTGTACATGGGAATGACTAAAGCTGACATTTGCTTATACAATTGTTGTGGAATGCTAAAACAACACGAGCCACATCATACATGTCGTCCTTTGTTTTATAGATTCCAATACAATATTTGTTTTATTGATGACCCGAATGTTGCACTTATTCCAAAATATGTCGCCACTAAAATTATCGACATGGGTTCTAAAGACACGTTCTCTCCAAGCTTCCATCAGTTTCTCGAAGACGCTATTCCCAATGTCTATAACACGTATATAGTCGCAATTCCTTTTTTTTGGCCTAACTTGGTGATATTAATGTAAACAAATATTTTCCATGGACCATCTACAGATTATCACAATACAATTTCATTCATGCAAACTTCAGATTCTTAGAAAACCTGGATTTGTGGTCATACTGTATACCACCTTTATCATATTTTAAAGGCTGTATTTACTTATATATGTTTATTTCAATTACTACAACAATTGCATAATATTTACCTATTTTTTTCCTTTCATATTACAGAGATATATCATGTACTGACCTATGGAATTCTTTCAAGAAACAGTTTGCGTGTTCCCTTCCTAAAAATAAATGTAACGTGCCCAACGAAATTGGGATCTGGTCTTTTTTAGACAAAGTCAAACCCAAAACGGGAAAAAGTAAGGTAAGTATTGCTAATATATGCACATGCTACAGTATATAACAGAGTACAATCATTAGTAATGATTTATATGTATTACAATGTACAGTACACTCATTGCATGCATGATAATGTATGCCATAGGGGGTAAAACAAACAATGCATAATCAGCGACATTGTTATCTCGCTTGAGTTAATATTAAATAGTATCCCAAGTATATAGCCCATACTTAATTTATCTCTCTTTATACCTCGATAATGCCTGAAACAATGTATGAGAAAGAATACGCTAACTAATAGTCGTATACTTGACCAAGGCCTCTCTCTATCCATAGCCTCGCCCTTTTTTTGTTCATCCCCACAAACACGCCTAATCTCTCTCAAAACAGTTTTTCATCTCAATGGGAACCTCTGCCTATACCCTTTTACTAGCTTCCAAGTGCGACATCGCCATATTTAGGAGCCGCTTTCCACCCATCTGTTCCACATGCCCAGCCGACATCATGTGCCCCAATCTCAACCTATCCATATCATTAATTATCATTGCAATATCCTCCCATATATTACCGATACGCGAACTCCTATCCAACAGCTTAACTATTTCGATCTGGTTTTGTAACATAATTTGAATCATGTTTTTATTTTAACAGTACTTCTATATTTACCAAGTGTCATTGGGCGAAAATTACAGTTCCCGAAATGTAACATATCTGTCCCTTTGTTATGTCATCGCCCCGAAGGTGCTGAATTTATATTGTAGTCAATTGACCACTACAGCTCATTATGTCTATCCTGGTTGCCATGGGTTACCATATACACTTTTAATGTCAGTAATTTACGAGACTTGGTAGGTAACATAATGATAACCGAAGCTTTTTGGCCATTCCATTTTTTGTCAAAACGTATGCTCCTGTGGGCGCGTGCGTGCGTGCGAGGGAGGGTCTGTCCGATTTTTTTTAAAACTCGGGATGGAAATACTATGACGAGACTCGATGTCTCCAATAATTTCGGAAGAATATGATGAAAGGTCAATGTCAAAGGTCAAAATAAGCATTGTAAGTTGTATGGTACATATATAATACATATTACACGAATGTATACGTATACAGTATCGTACTGCACTTGTTTTTCTGTAATTTTTGTATACATCATTTTTTCACCACATTTTTGTTTCAACATTTTTTCAAAACAATTTTTGACCATTTTCTTTCTCAGAATTTTTTACACTAACATTTAGAAAAATAAAAAAAAATGCCCCCAAAATAGTCCTCATAATTTCATAAAAAGTACATATTTTCACTTTTTTGATTTTTTTTCTTCAGCAAAAAACATTTTTTCCAGCCACAATTTTAAATGTTGAAAGAAATAACCAACAATAAAATTAAGAAAATTCAAACAAACATCCCCAATTTTTTTCACAAACAAATTTAGAACTTTATACAATTTTTGTTTCTTTCCCTTATTTTTTACCATTTTATTTTTATCACATATTTTTTTTACTGAAATATTTTGGGTACATAATCAGGAATCAGATTAACGCTTTTAATTATAAATTTAACCCTTTATTAAATTTGTAACATAAGGAAGGTATTTAGCCTTGCCCTTGTCTAGTTTAAGGGCTAACATGTTTCAGTAAATAATCAGTCTGTGCCAACAGTTAACCATTTTTATTGTTAAGTATTGAAAAGATTGGTGTGTCCTGGGAAAATGAGAGTGAAGTCATTATATGGATATTGTTAAATATCTAAGCTACTGTTGTTCCAATAACGTAGAAATCGGAACGTTAGGCTAAGTTTTTTTTTTTGGGGGGATTAATCGACTAATATGCAGCCATGCTATTAATAGGCCCATTTTTTTGTTTTGAAAATGGTGATTACTTTTCCCAAAAAATGATAGGGCCTGTTTTAAAATATTAAGTCCCTAACGACCAAAAAAGGGCTATATTGCACCATGTATGACATCTAGTAAGCTGATATCATGCATTCGACATCCCTTACATGAGCCTTTGGCGTGTATTTTCGGTTGATCATAATACGACATGTGTTTCTTAAGGTAGTTACGATCGATTTTAAAATTAATATATATCGATCTTAATTTTGATTAAAAAACATATGTGTGATATCAATCGTAAACCCTGTTTCATAAAAGAAGATTCGTTCAATATTAATCGTAACTTTTAAATGGTAAATTTACGATTGATCAATCGTAAGTCATTCAGATCAAACATAACTGTATTAACTATATGTTTTAAGTATAAGAACACACCGTGTGACCTGTGTAATATTATTTATCAATCTAATGGAAGGGGGATAGAGCGATGATGTTACCAGGCGTGTTAAAATTGTTTCATGCAGGGGGGGAGTAATGTCGTGGGTAATATAGTTTCTTCAGCGGAAGTGTAATGGAGTGGTGAGGGTGGAGAGGTGGCAAGGGATAATTATTATGATGTGGGTTATACTTAGTAATCAAATGATGGGTATTGTGTCTGCATATGGTCCCCAAACAGGGAGGGTGGAAGACGACTAAGGTTGCTTTTAGATGTGCGCTGGAGAGGATAATGGGTCAGGTTTAGGATGGTACGATGTTGGGCATAGCGGGGGACTTTAATGCCCATGTTGGATTCAGAAGGGTTGGTGAAAAGGAATGTGTATGACATTTTGGATGGGTACGATAAACAGGGAGGAGAGCGAATTGGTAGAGTTATGCCTACGCAATAGCATGGCGGTGGTCGGTTCTTTCTTTAAAAAGAGAGTCAGTCACAAATATCGTATATGAGTGGGTTACACAACACGTAGGTGGACTTGCTGGTAGTTATGAGGGGCAATTGTGGTGAATTAATGACTGTATGATTTTAGCAAGGGAGTATGTTACCACGCAGCATAATATTACCAATTCAGAACCTTGGGCAGAGTACTGTCATGAAAGGGATATATCCCGATACTGACACATTACAAAATCCGTGTCGATCGGTTTCTGACCACACACTAATACACAGTAACTCCACCTTGGGTGCTCACTCTCTTATACAATGGGTAGGCCTCCTGGACTTTCCTAATACACATATTAAAAAATAATTAGCTCACATATATGTTAACCTTATGCTTTTTAATCGTAATAATTGGCTGATTTAGTATTGAATTGGTGTAAATATATGTTAACCTTATGCTTTTTAATCGTAATAATTGCCTCATTTAGTATTGAATTGGTGTGAGTTTTGTTGCAAAATATCCACGAATTCTAAAGAAACGAGATTCACAAATAAATGTTATTTTTATTTAATAATGATTTGGCTATTCAGTTATTGAAACTTGCACATGTGGAATATATCGAACTTTAATCATGCACCACATGTGGGCTAGCACAGTAATACTAGTATGTAACGTTTGTGTCTGCTGTTATTATCGGTGACGTATACCTTTGTTCAGTCCAGGCGCCAATTTGAAATCATCGTACTAGTATACTATGCGGTGAATATTTAGTATGGGTCACAGGACTCACATCACATGAGCAGACGTGTTCTTCAATAATACAAGGGAATGGGTCTACTCAATTGAATAGCGAGCAGATTGCAACTCTAAAACTCACAAATAGTTAAGAGTTTTCCTGACTATTACCGATATTTGGGCAAAATTAATGCAAAACACACCAAACTAGAACTAAATTGTCTGAATAATAGAACTACAACATCAACAGACCGAAAATAGTGTATATTTTATTTTAATATGGTGTTCCAAAATGTCCACTATGTCTTCCGAACAGCGTAAGTAAGTGGAGGAAATCCCCGGTGCGTTGAGAGGTTGCTGGAGCGATATGACACTCAGTCCAAGGGGGACAATTCCTAATGAACCTCTTGTTTTGTATTTGCGGCTACAGAAGTGTAATTTAGGGCGAGAAGTGGGCTAAACGTGATTAAATGGTGGTTATGCAAGGGGCAGGTGGCATTAGTGCATACAGGTAGGGTGGCGCGGAATGTGCGTAGTTACATGAGCAGGTAGGTGGGCTAGAAAGCTTGCTTTTGTGGATGGCGAAGATACACTTTGGTGAAGAACCTATGGCACGGAGGGGAGAAAAGCCAAATGTGATGAACACATTATGTATAGAGGGCGGTGGGTGAGAAGAGTTATGTCTGGAAGAAATTAGAAGAGTCCGTGGGTATTGGGATACAACCGGATAAATGTGTCCAGTACATTATTCGTCTAGTGCCACAAACTACAATGTCCAACACGAACTTGTGAATCAGTTTATTTTCTCCAAACAACATATACAAAATATCACAATATAACATATTTCAATACGTATCAATACAATTAATAATGGATATGAGGAAATGCAGAAGAGTCAGAAGAAGCATAGCTTTTCGAGTCTGACACCTTCAATAAAGTATATATCAATAATATTTATAAAGAAAAAGG
>JAODAI010041900.1:0-12339 GCA_027575025.1 Scotoplanes globosa | reverse complement strand
AATTATAATAGAATAGGTCTTTCCTAAAAAATGATTAACTGCCTTTCATTAAAATAAGTATTTCATGAGCTTTTCAACTTTTCAAACAATTTATAATTTACTAAAAAAACACAATATGGTATCTGTTTTCAACACTGTTTCTACTGCTATATCAAAGACAGTAAAAAGCTTTAAATATCATCACTGGTAAACGAGCCAAATAGCTGATCCATCAATCATAATTCAGTAAATAAAGCCGCATTATTATAAAGCTTATTTGCTTCAGTCTAGCCTAACTTGACTTTGCTATGCATACACCCCCATCAGGCAATGGTACTAATGTTAAAATACATGTAGTGTCAGTCAATGGTACTAATGTTAAAATACATGTAGTGTCCCTATAAACCATTATCATACTTCTCTGGAAATCTGTGGATTTCTCTGGAAATATTGGTAATTATAAAATAGGATTCTAATTGGGCTTAATACTATATTCCTGTACCCCTAAATGGGTCTATCAAAGGCTTTGGGTGGCTCCTATGACCTTAATGCTAACAGGAACTGAGATCCTAATAAATCAATGCAGCAGTGTAGTTTGTATGATGAATATAATAATACAGGGGCGTAGGGAGATCAGTTAAGCATTAAGATTTAGGGGCGATTTTTGAAGAAAATGGAATTTTTAGTATTTTTTCAGGCACCCTACAGTAATACAGCGCGTAGTGATAACTGTATCCCAGTGATTCTAACTCAACGTTGTTCAACCTTGTTAAAGAGCGGACCAGATTGTGGTTTTATGATGCACTCGTGTGCCACGTGGAAGGTGGTACTAGGGGAATGGCCGATTCTTGGCACACATAGATTGCCGAGGCGGAATGATTTGGAATGATCAGGAAGGGTAGATAGAAAGGGTCGCACCCAATGTAACATGATATTGATTCGAGGGCCACAGAAGAGTAAGCCGCGGGTTACCACCAGGTAACAGAAAACATCTATTAATTTAAAACTGTCAGCAATGTGGATTACACTATATGTTTTATAGTGTACTGAACAGTGTGAGATGTGTCCCCTTCAGGATGTTAACTAACCAATGCATATGTTTTATAGTGTACTGAACAGTGTGAGATGTGTCCCCTTCAGGATGTTAACTAACCAATGCACATGTTTTATAGTGTACTGAACAGTGTGAGATGTGTCCCCTTCAGGATGTTAACTAACCAATGCACGTGTCATGTTAACTAACCAATAGACCACCGCATGTGTCCGTTTGTTGGTCTCATCATTCTGTTTACCTATTAACCTTGTTCTCTGTTGCAGCTTTTAAATTAAACAGGTCAGAAATATAAAATATCATTATTGTTCTTGTTAACGCTATCATCAATGTACTACTCTATATGTGTGTACAGTGTCCGGTGTCAAACCCCCTCCCAGTGTGTAATCATCTCCCCCAGAACTAACAAGATAATTCTGTGTAACATATGCATTGTATCAAGACTATCTATGTCAATAATTATACGGTATCAGGACAATTCCCTCCGACAGCCTCCTCCACTTATAATTAGAATGCCCCCAAGAAATTTCTCCCCAGACAATTTCACTGTTAAAATTCTCCCCAGATAATTTCCCTGTTAAACTCCTCCCCAGATCAAATTTCCATTCCAAGCAGTGTGTAATTGTGTGGAGTTTTATGTTAGGGGGTAATAATTATACTGGGGGAAGATATTCTCGTGTTTTATGTTAGGGGGTAATTATACTGGGGGGAGATATTCTCATGTTAGGGGGTAATTATACTGGGGGAAATATTCTCGGGGGAAAGTTAACGGAGAAGTTGTCTTAGAAATTGTCCATGTGAGTTTGCCGGGGGGATTGTGAGTTTGCCGGGGGAATTGTCCTGTGCCCAATTCTACTTGTGTTAACATTCTACCCATTTCTCTTGAAATAAGTATTATAACCGCTGCAGGTGAAATAAGTATTATAACCGCTGCAGGTGAAATAAGTATTATAACCGCTGCAGGTGAAATGGTCGCAATCATCTTTCTATGTTATCTATCAAAGTATCTTCTTGTCTTGTGTATTAATGTATAGATTACTGAGCAACTGGACAGTATATTGATACAATTGCTTCAGTTCTATTCCAGTGACTCTAACTGCTTTATCAAAGGCTTTGTTTAGTGGGCTTTATATAAATAAACTCATTGTTGAAAACGTGGTCAGCCAAATTGAACAATCACTCACTGATTTAAAATGGGATATTTAATTTAAAAAATTGATGGCTAAATTGTTATTCTTGAGATTTAAGCAAGCATGTGATTTTAGTTTGCCAGTAATTCCTGTATGAGCTCTACATATGGGCTAAAGAGATATTTTTGTAGACATGGCTATTTTAGCAATATATGGACTCAACACTATTTCAATTGATATCTGGGTGTCCACGGGCCAACCAGCTACACTAATTTGACAATAACTGGTTGCCCTGCAATAAATCTTGGCGTCACCCGGACGCCTGCTAATTTTGATCCATGATACTAGAAGGTCATAGTATATTTATATTTGTACAAAATTAATAAGATCTTAAGGATACTGGTTTGTAAAATAGAAATATCATTTTTAATTGTATAAAAGTTGACGTCTATATCCATGAATTGGCATCAATATGTCATTGTTAGGATCGCCATGCCATCTCTTCTTCGTAATTTCTCAGTGAATTGGACTGTTGACGTCGTCCTTGTAGCTTTGAACCTTCAATACTACTGGTTTGTTACCAGAGTGTCTGACTCTGTAATGTCCCCCTATTCTGACCGGTTAGCTCAGTGGATAGAGCGTTAGACTTTTGATTGCAAAGTAAGAAGTTTCAATAGTATGTATTATATATCTTGTTTGCTGAAATCCAACCACTACACACAGTTTCTGTTTATGTTAGATACTGAACTGGACTCATGAGTTCAATTAATCTGAGACAAGGATTATATGCTCCTTTGTTTTGTCAAAGGCTTATAATACTATTGTTGAAAATACCAAGAATCACAATAAATCAAACAATCTGGAATTTTCTTTATTAAATAATCTTATAAAACTGTTCAATGATTAACTTGTATTGTTTATGTACCTAATATGGCTTCTTTTCAGTAATTATTCAATCAATATGGTGAATGAAACTAATAATATATATATATATATATACATAATTGACAATTTTATACAATACTAATGGCATTAAATATTTCTATATTCAACATATATGATGCGCTCCCTTTAACTTTCCTTCTACGGTATTCAATCACCTATTGATTGTAGTCAACACCAAGACATTGTCGTAGACTGTTTCTTTTGATTAAACTGTTTTCTTGTTCCTTGTATATACTGACTATTTGTCTAGATAAATGTCTCACTCTATTTCAGCGTTGTAACAAGTCAATTATTTCAATGACTCAACTCAAATCATTTTCACAATTTTAGTGACTCAAGTCGAGTCAACTAGACTTGACTCAACTAGACTTGACTCACTGTGTTATTTCATTGGAATGAGTAATTCTCCAAGCCTTAACCAAGTCATCCCATTTTAAAATTTAATAATTTGAGTCCAAAAATAATGTTACAACCCTGCTCTGTGTGTATTTGTTAAATTTCACCACAAGATGTAGACAGTGTTTATAGATGTATTAGACAAGTACACAATACCTATCCTATATGTGTTGTTTAAATTTGACACCTCATATGTGTTGTTTAAAGTTGACACGTCATATGTGTTGTTTAAGTTTGACACGTCATATGTATTGTTTAAGTTTGACACTGCATATGTGTTGTTTAAAATTGACACGTCATATGTGTTGTTTAAGTTTGACACATCATTTATATTGCTTAAATTTGACACTGTATATGTGTTTTTTAAGGTTGACACGTCATATCTGTTGAATTTGACACTGCATATGTGTTGTTTAAGGTTGACATGTCTCATGTGTTGTTTAAAGTTGACACGTCTCATGTGTTGTTTAAAGTTGACATGTTGTAGGTAGTGCACGTTTGTTCTACTTCTCAACAATATAATCACAGTGACTCTACGCTTCTCACACTGTTGTGTTTTTGCTTTCAAAATTTTGTTTCCCACATACAGCTTTAGCGGAACTTCGCAAATAGAGTAAGATTTTACCCATCTCACATGTCCAATCACGGGGCTCGAAATATGAACCCGGAAAGGATACATGACCTTCCTGTGGTAGCAGATGTCCAGAAAAGGGGATTTGAAGACCGGGGAGGATCTAGATCAAATTTGATAAATTATTAATATTGAGAAGCAATATTTTCACTTCTCGATAATAAACAGTTATCCAAGTTTCCCTCAAATGTAACCCCCCACATAGGTGTTAGTTATCGCTGCTGAGATAGCTCTATATCTGAGTCTGGTCGTGACCTTTACACTCTACCGACCAACTTACAATTTTCAAAATACTCTGATTATTTGATTCACAAGGGTTGTAGTTTCATTTTCAAATTGGTGAAATCAATATCGCTGTAACTCTGAATAATACCATCATTAGCTCTATAGGACCTTCATTGATTAAACAAGCCCAGAAAATGCAAATGGCAATTTACTTTACCAAATGCCAACATTTACAACGTGTTATGGAAGTTATAGGACATGTCCTCTTCCATCATTGGAACTAAAGTGAATGAGGATCGCCTACCTACAAAAGTTCTGTTCCCACTTAAGTGTTCTGTGTCTTGACAGGTTAGCTCAGTGGATTGAGCATTGGACTTGTTATTGCAAGGCCTGGAATTTAAAATGGGGGTATATATAATATCCCGATGTCTCTAACTGGTAAATAACAAAGACCTAAATATAACCACTCATTGTTGAAAAGGGACAGAAAACTTGAAAAAAAATGGGGAAAAAGTGTATTTATAAATTTATAAAATAAATGTATTTATAAATTTATAAAATAAATGTATAAAATAAATTTATAAATGAATTGTTAATACACCCGGGTAGGTATGGTTGAATCAGAACGATGCCTGTTACGTTGCAAAAGAACCCCCTAAGTCAAAGTGGAAGGGTCCACAGGTCATGTACTTTCCGGTGAGCGTCATTATTTCGAGCCCTGTCCTCCACACGGCAGCAGAATAGTCTTATCAGCAGTTTCTTATTCCTTGCGATCATTGCTGCGTCTTTCTCTCTCTCTCTGTCTTGTGTGCGATAGATCCAATCCCCGCATGACTACCTCCCTCTATATATACATCCAAACTGTCCGTCTGTTGAGCACAAAACATGACATAATGGTCATAGATAACACCACATACATTATTAAAGTTATCATAGTGTACAACAGAATAATGAGTAAAACTAAATAACTACGACTAGTTTAGAAAGGCAACTTCCATCGTCAGGTAACGGATAGTTTGACTGACATACCTACCTATGCCTCAACCCTTTCCAGTCCATCTATTGTTATGCAGTGTACAGGCTGATTGCCGCCTATTTGCAGCAAAACAGCTGTTGTGTGACAAAGACTTAGATTATTATTTTTTACTAGTAACCATGCCCTGATCAATTTATGTAGTATAAAAGATTTGTTTAGGACACGTCAACCTTTATCCCGATAACAAATGAGTTATAGATATTGTGAACGATGTGAAGTTTCGGGATACAAGCATTTTCCTCAAGCCTATTCTCGCAATGATATACGTTGTAGCTAAATTCCTTGATTTTGTATGTCAAGCAACCGGTGTGAAGCTGTACATCACTAGATGGGAAACTTATTAATAAATCATTTGCAACCGGTTTGAAGCTCACAGAAAGTGAACCGACGCACAAATTCCGACAAAGTAGGGAATGTACCCTGGGACAAGTTTTTTCAAGTTGCATATGACGATGGCATTGAGAGGGTTAAATACTAAAGGACGACTGAAGATTACTTTAAGAAACTGAAGAACAGGCTTTCCTGTTGTATTTAAGGCATAGGTCAGTTGACTGTCAGTCTTGAATTACTTTGCCATGGAAGTTGACTTCTGAAACTAGTTGTAGTTAGCTAGACTTATTTCATTATTTATTCTCTTATTCACAATGATAATTTGTTGTAATGTGGTGTTACCTATTCTCATATATTTCAAGATGACAATGGCTTGGCTTTGAATTTCAAATCAATCAAACTTATGATTTGTGTAATTGTTGTCCGTTATTCTGTCGCATATCGGGTGCTGTTCTACTAACATTGGTGACGGGGTTAAGAAATGTTCACAGGATTCCAAATAACACCACAATATGTACTTCTGTAGACTTTCTTAGATTCTTCCTATAATGTTATTGTCAAAACTATCCCAACATTTTTCCTTGTAGTTAAATCAATGTGGGATATTTAAAATTAGTGATGGGAATACGGCATTGTTTTAATTTATTGTGTCATATGCAGATATATATTTTTTAGTATTTAGATGCCTGTATATAATATACATATATTCCAGCACACACGTATCATTACATGTTATATAAACCGTCACTATTTATAATCCTACATTAATGAGTAGCATACGATATACAACACATATATTACATTATATGCATAGCCAAAGTGGCTTGTATTTATTTCCCACTTTTACAAATCACAAATTGTATAGTCGTTATCATTCTCTAATCAACTGTCACTTTTGAAATACATTGATTATCCAGACCAGTTTGTCTCTTGTAAAGGTTTGAAGTAACAATTTAACTGCCACTAATAAATACATTGATTATCCAGACCAGTTTTTCTCTTGTAAAGGTTTGAAGTAACAATTTAACTGCCACTTAATAAATACATTGATTATCCAGACCAGTTTTTCTCTTGTAAAGGTTTGAAGGAACAATTTAACTGCCACTTAATAAATACATTGATTATCCAGACCAGTTTTTCTCTTGTAAAGGTTTGAAGTAACAATTTGTATTTGAACTTTTAAGTGAAAGTTATAAATGAACAGATGAATTCATTATTAGTCAAGGACATGAACATAAATTGTGTCACATGATCAAAATCCTGGTTTATAATTGGATGCTCCTGCAGTCATGTATATCGGCTATATCATACATTTCCTGCCTATTATATTACACGATCACACATGTGTATATAATGTTACACACAGTCCTACATATATTGCCTACAGAACCTTCATGGATATCATAATTACTTAATAAGTCCGACACATTTATTTGTATTTACTTATGTGGGGGGGGGGGGTAGTATGGATTACTCGGTATTTACTCAAATAACAATGCTGCTGTTTTGTCACTGTGCTGTTTGTATGCTGTTTATGAACAAATATATATGTTTTGTGATTGCTGCAAGTCTATATTGGCAACTGTCTGTAGCCGTTTTGCAGTATTTTAACTACAGCCTGTGTGCCGTTTTTTTTCAAGTTGTTTGTTTTAATTTCTTTGATTTGAATCTTTGCGGTGAAGTTGATAATTCCTGCTCCCATAACCCCTACCCCGCCCCCTCTGTTAATGACTGTTGAAGTATAGCTAACCCTAACACAAGCAGCATGTCAGTTAAAGGAAGCGCTACATATTTTTTTAGAACAGCAAAAAGTTATCTTTACGCTACCCAAATTCCAGAAATATTTTTGGGCTTTGATAAAATTAACAATACACTAATAAACTGTAAATATAAACCAGTGTTTTCTCCATCACATGACAACTGGCCTGGAGAAATGTAGAGGGGGTAGACATATTTCTAAGAAATTAAATGGGAAGGTATTAGGTACATGTATTATCCATGCATGTATTTACGGGCTTGAGACAGTGGCCCTGTCATGGGCTCAACAACAGCGACTCCAAATATGCGAAAATAATTGGATGAGAAAGATTGCAGGGATTCAGCGTGTGGATAGGACGAGGTTTGAGGATATTCGGGAGGAGATTGGGATGAAATGAATAGGAGTCTTACGGGGAGGGTGATAAGGGAGCGCATGAGGTGGGCTGGTCATGTTGTACGTATGGATGAAGGGCGACTCCCGAAAATGGCGATGTCGCATGTGGAGGTTGGTAGAAGAGGTAGGGGGAAACCTCATCTGAGATGGAAGGACTGTGTTGAGAGGGATTTTAGGAGGGTTGGAGGTGAAGGTGATTGGAGAGTCATGGCTACATATAGAGGGAGGTGGAGAGCTTTGGCCAATGATGCGACTGTCGGTTAGTATTTTCTTCCTCACTCACAAGGTAGAGAGAGATAGAGAGAGAGATGCTGATGTTAATCAGTGAAGATTGATTAGCTCAGATTTAAATGTCAGTAATGAGTTCTCTACCAAACTGGCTTCATGCTCAAGTAAATGACATGCGTAGTATCTAATTCAGCTTAATTCTAACTGTAAATCGCAATACTGCCATGAATGGTGTGGGATATTATTCCTGGTACACTCACTGTATATATGTGTTAAGGATAGTGTTAAAGATAGTGTTTGAATTAGTCTCTAAACTCAGAAGTGGGGCAGTGACTCGACAGCGTTCTAAATAAGCAGTCACACAATGCTATCCAAATCAACGGCATATGACGTAGGAACATCCACTGTGTGATCCAGGGAGAGAGATATGACGGACGTTTTCTGGAGAAATTAAATTACAAAATTAAGAAAGTTAGACAGTGGGCAGTTATGATTCTGAGCCTAGCATCCTAAGAAATACATTGTAATATATGAAAAGATAATGTTAAAATACCAGACCGGGAGTGATATCCATGCTCCGGACTATTCAAAAAGCCTGCGGACTACCCAGAAATTTGGCTGACTAATCCGGCGGATGAGTTAAGATCTTTTACTAATTTGCATCTTACGCTGATCTATGATAATGTTTGGAAACTTGACTCCATTAGTATTAGACTATTGTCAGTGAATCTTGACTCAAGTCAGCAATTTTATGAAAATGATTTGATTCAAGTTACTATCTTTACCGACTTAATTATAGTGCGTATCCTATTGTCAATCCGGTTAAATCGTCGTTTTAGCAATCTTAACACCTAGTTTATTTTTGTGATTATTAATTATCATGTAGATTAGATTATTTGGTATTAGTTTATTGTGCAGGCTAATATGTCACTGTTGCTGTGTGTCTGATCATAGACAAAGTTGTATTAGTTGAGAATCATTACCCCGGACAGCCATAACCCCAGTACAGACCTCCTATGGGTTAGGTTTTCCGGGGGATGATTGTCCGGGAGGTAGTTGTCTATTAATTTTGAGGCAACCTATATCCCCATTAACACCATTGGGACTAACGTTTCAAGAACATTCACAACTTAACAATCAATTAATATATTTTATGTCCGTAGTTTGATAACCAATGATTGGCTGCTCACACACTGCCTTGCCTAAGATTACAAGGAAGTAGTCCAAAGTCAGCCCTCAATCTCTCTTTGGAGCTGCTGCTCACACGCCGCCTTGCCTAAGATTACAAGGAAGTAGTCCAAAGTCAGCCCTCAATCTCTCTTTGGAGCTGCTGCTCACACACTGCCTTGCCTAAGATTACAAGGAAGTAGTCCAAAGTCAGCCCTCAATCTCTCCTTGGAGCTTTACAAGTTGGGGCTGATTGAAATAATAATCCTAAATTTTCCGAAGAATATGGCAATTACTCCTCTGATTTCTACTTTGGCTTTCATGGCTGGATTGTACAAGTTTTTTTTTGTTGGGGGGGGGTGATACACCACATCAAAAGCAGGGACATGTCGCAAATCCACTTTTTGAAATATTAACCATTATATTAATAAAAACTTCAAAAAATGAAAACGTGATAAAAAAATCATAATTATATACATTATTTCTTATTGTATCAAATGCAATGACAAAAAAATGAAAATCTGTCATAATTTTAAAAATAGTGACTTTTTGACCATTTTTGACTATATTGTTCACCAAAATACCAGTAATAAACCTGTGTTTTCTCAATAAGGTTATTTTCAATGAAGACTAAATCATAATAATAATTTATGAGCATAACTTTACTTTGGTATATGACACCTAGGAGTACCAAATGAAAGCTAGAAATGTACTGTTTCAGCTATAGCAATATTTCATAATATGATTTTGGAAAACAATGCTTTTGATGCGATGATCACATATGTAGAGACCATGGCAGAACAGGTACTGTGTCCGTCCTCGGTCATATTGATAGGACACCATTAGCCTCATGTTGTTACCGAAATCAAACAAATATTACTTTTCAAAATCATTGATATTTTTGTCTAACTCTATAATTTCTGTGTTTTCTCCGTGGTCAGGTCTGAAAAGCGAGCCTTACCGGAGAGCGGATGGGATCCGACGCAGTCTGAGAAGAAAACAGGGGGGCAATCTCCGTCCGGGTATCAACTTAGAGGAAATGGTCATCTGAATACACAGAGGATCAAGAAGTTACAGTCATTGGACCTCCTGTCAGCTTTACAAGAAACAGAGGGGGAACTCTTCTAGACATATGTCTGGTGTCTTTGGGATGCTAGTCTGATGATCACAGCCTCCTGTCTGCTTTACAAGAAGCAGAGGGAGAGTTGTTTCAGTGGCAGGTTATGGTGGCTTAGGATGCCAATCTGATGATCACAGCCTCCTGTCTGCTTTACAAGAAGCAGAGGGGGAACTCTTGTAGACATATTTCTGGTGTCTTGAGATGCTAGTCTGATGATGAACAGGATGACCATGGGAGTCTTCTAGACAGGAGATACAGTCACAGGATCACATGACGGCCATATTGGATGATATCGGACCATGATGGATCCAGAAGCTACAGTCTGTATCGGCTTTACAAGAATCAGAAGGGGGGTCTTATAGATAGAATATTTCAGTCTGAAGATGATGGCCATGTGTGATATCGGGCCCATACCATATTGGATAATATCGGGCCACGATGGATCAGGAAGCTACAATCATTGTACCTCCTGTCGGCTTTACAAGAAGCAGAAGGGGTAGTCTTTTAGACAGGATATTCCTATCTGAAGATGATGACCTTGTGGAATGATATCAGAAGCAGAGGGGGGAACTCTTCTAGACATGTTTCTGGTGGTTTGAGATGTCAATATGAAGATCACAGGATAACCATGTGGTATGACATCGGCCGGATCGAGCAGCTACAACTTTACAGGAAGTAGAGGGATGATTCTGTTATCTGTAAACCGTAGCAGGGTTTGGTAGCTGAGCGGTTAACTCAGTGAATAGAGCATTGGACCTGCTATCGGAAGGTCAGGAGTTGGAATATGGAGCAGTGTACTATGGAAGTGGTATACCAAAAGCTTTGGGTGGCTCATCAATAACCCCAACATTGAAAAGTGCCAGGAAAGTTAATGAATGAATCCATCAATTGAGGTGTCTCTCTGAACATGAGAACTATGTCCTATGGTCCCTCTGCGTACCAAGATGCCGTTTGAAGCTGGATATAGCACTTCTAGGCTCTGCTGGATGCGAAGCACTAGGTCAGTTAGTGTTTACCTGTACCAGGGCTGGAACCTTGGGGTGCTAGTCTCAAGAGCGCAATGTTGGATAACTGTAAGCCGTCGATGGATCAATATATAATTAGTACATCTCTTTCAGCTTAAATGAACAATCTGGGATGTAGCCCTCGGAGGCTAGAAATATTATACATTGGTATACAGTCATCCATATGAGATGGGATCTAACCCTCGGAAGCTAGAAATAGTATACATTGGTATACAGCCATCCATATGAGATGGGATCTAACCCTCGGTGAATCGAGAGACTAGAAATAGTAGACCTATATCACATCTTCACTTTGCATTTGATAATTCAAGAGCTCTTCCTCCATGAGAGTTACCACTGGTAGTACTCTACATGGTGCATGTATGAAATGGGTGACTCTACCAAGTATAAACTGATTTATTGATCATGATTGGTATTTCAGTGGCTTCTAACTGGTATATATCAAAGACTTTGGGTGGCGCACAGCACCTCATCCTTAAAAACTGTTATGGCAATCACTTTTCATAGATATGTTTGACCGGTTAGCTCAGTCTATAGAGCGTCTTGACTTGTGGACGGCAAGGACATACGTTCTAATACGGTGTGATGATGATTATATTATTATAGAGGCATTAACTGCTATCAAAGGCTTTGGGTAGCTCTAGTAACCTTTGCATTGAAAAGGGCCATCAAATCTAATCAATGAATTTTTTTTATTGCAATGGCTTTTGGTGGATCAATATAACATTGGTTATTCAAGAGATCCAGACAGTCTAATTTGGACTAATTTATTGAATCGTGATTGTAGGTTAATGTTATATTGTGTGTTATGTGCATAACTAACATGTGACAGATATTAATTAATGTAATGATCCAGGAAAGTACCGGGGTATCACCCTATTGGGGCAGGTGCTCAAGCTACTGGAAAGGATTTTGGATAAAAGG
>JAODAI010041789.1:0-12340 GCA_027575025.1 Scotoplanes globosa | reverse complement strand
GGGCAGGTGATATGAGGGGGGGGGGTGCGCTCCCACCACATGGACAATGCAATTTATATAAATTATTGCTAACTGCATTTCTTATTTACCATAATACAATATCCATTACACTGTTTACGTAAAATACCCTCAGTGTGCCTTCATTGTGCCTTCATTTGAATTAATTATGCATTCATTATGAATTAATTATGCATTCATTTGAATTAATTATGCATTCATTATGAATTAATTTACATGAGAGTTTGACACTTACATCACCTGGGAAATGTTATTTATATAAATTAAGTGCTGTTGCATTTCTTATATATACTGCCATAATAATATCCAAATGTTACACTGTTTACGTATAATACGTTCAATGTTCATTCATTGTTCCTGAATTTTGCATTCATTATAAATTAATTCATATATTCATTATGCATTCATTATGAATTATGCAGCCATTATGAATGAATTTATATATTCATTATGCATTCATTATATATGCATTCATATGCATTCATTGTGCATTCAAATTTTATGGATTTATTAATTATACATTAATTATATATACATTAATTTTGTATTCATTGTGCCTTCAAATGTAACATATTTATTTCGAAAAAGAGAAGTAATGGGTTTGTTCAGCTTTATTGTTTCCTCTTCTCATGGGACCATTTTCTCTAATCGGTTTAAAATAGCTGAATCGATAGGCTCTACAAAATACTCAGATGCAGCTTTCCATACAGTTTGAAAGTCTTTAATTCGGGAGAGCTATAAGATGTAACCTGCTGTTAATTTAAATCCCAACTTATAATATTGTTGGATTACAAATTACAATTTATATCATACTTTCTGATACAGAACAATTTTTGCTGTACATATATAATTAATTACCTCTCCATTTGTGTGTTTTCTCTCCCTTTCCTCCAGGCTAGAGCCGATAAGCAGTACTTTTCTAGTAATGAAGAATTAGACAGTTTGGTAAGTGAGATATTTGAGAATCTCGCATTATATGTCCTGAATTCCAGCACATGATAAATTAATTAATGTCTTAGTAATTTAGCCAACAACAAATATTACATTTTTTTTCAAAAATTGGCACAAATTTTGTGAAATATGTAGTACTGGTATTAAAATATATAAGTTGGTGAATTAAAGAAAAATCTAACATTGATTGAAACATTTTTTTCAATAATTGGCACTAATTTTGCTCTCTTCAACATCTTTAAAATTTGGTTATGTTTCTATTTGCTCTGTTTCATTATTAATAAGTAATTACCTATCATGCAATTAAGTTTATTTTCACTGGTTACGTTTGATTATTTTATCACAAACTAAATTGTAATTAATCTTTAAGAAATTAAGCGTGTTTCTAAATTCCTACTGAAATATGTAGTACTGGTATTAAAATATATAAGTTGGTGAATTAAAGAAAAATCTAACATTGATTGAAACATTTGTTGATGGTTTTATTACAATCACCAAGTAGGAGATGCAAGTTGGTATTGCGCATTTGTCCTGTATCACATGAGGATGGTACCAAGTTAACACTATTTACATTAATTTAATAAATTTGTTTGGTAGAAAATAAATTCAGAGCTTATTTAAAGTTACTGTTCCTGTCCAGTACAAAACAAAGAGCAAAATAATATTTATTAATAACAGTGAATTAAAATTGTTTAATAGTTGAGCATATGCATACAGCGTTTATCTGTTGTAAACCGCAGAAAGTTTTTCATTCTAGTATTAAAATTGTTTATCAGATGAAAATAT
This sequence comes from Scotoplanes globosa, assembly GCA_027575025.1. Taxonomy (NCBI): domain Eukaryota; kingdom Metazoa; phylum Echinodermata; class Holothuroidea; order Elasipodida; family Elpidiidae; genus Scotoplanes; species Scotoplanes globosa. The sequence continues at coordinate 10,585 of JAODAI010041789.1, read as the reverse complement.
ATTAGCATATATGTACTAGGCCTACTATAATATCTTGAATATAAAATAACATTTATACACAATTTTCCCTCCTGTTCACAAGCCTCCCATCATTTGTAGCAAATTTGTTTAATATTGTTCACATATATCCCAATGGAATTGACATAGGCCATTAATCAATCCGAGATCGCTATGTATTTGATAATTTCTGGTGACATCAGTAAATGTCAGAACTTCACCTGTAGTGTTTAATTTGTCACAGAGATTTATTGTTGGCAATTACAACCAATACTTTTCGCAGCAAATGTCAAAATTATTTTCTCCATTTTGGATAATTAGGACAGTCTGAGTTTATATCCCATTTCCTGCAGTTATTCCTCCGCAGCAGCAGCACACCTATCACTTATTTCACTACAATTGCCCGGTAAAACTGGCAATAAATATGATTTATACATTGTTAAAATTGATGGCTTTGATTGTGGTTTATAACAGTAATGGATCTGGATTTGAATACATTGTGTACACTAAAGTATGTATCCACATTATTCTGGACAAACTTTGCCATCCAAGCATGGTGGTCGGACTAGGTCTATGCTGCAGTACATCTCTAACTAGTATCCTGTTCATATATTAGCCTCAATTTTGAAAAGGGCTGGGAATCTTTACCAATCAATCAATCTATCTGTCCAATGTCCTACTGGCTGGCTTCAGAGAGGACATTTACACTGTAATTACCAATAAATGTGTGCATATGTGATGTACCATATACTGTATGGTAGACCGGTAGCCTACTCCTGTCTGCATTCTTCATTCTTTGAAATAGGGATGACTTTCTCCAAAATGGATAACTTGTGTAATGGAATATAAGCAACCCAAATCAGGCCTTGATCTTTGTCAGTTAATGGCAAGACTGTTAGTCTTGCTTTAGAGCATGGCCACGTACTGTATTTAATACTCTTCTATTACAAATTTTAAGTTTGAGCCCTGCCGATTAATAAAAGTAACTTGAGATTTTTTATTTTCTTTATTTTGGTATAAAAAGAGAGCTAATTGGTCTTTCTTTTTACACTAAATATCTGAACATGGCCAGGGGCCGACATAATTCATAATCTGCCATGGTATATATATTATATCATATATGTTGTACATGTTATTGTTGTTTGTGTTATGTCGTTTTCAAATCACATTACAAATACCTTTCTATCTACAAAAATTATATTTTTTTTAAATTAAATGACTTGATTATAATTGTGACCAGCATATTGAAATAAGTTACAAATCGTACAATATCACATCTACTCTAAATAATACAATATAGAAAATCTGATTTTGTTGTGAAAAATAATAATTTTAAGAGCTGTGTATTTTGTTTCTGTCTGGAAAGTCTAAATCAACAAAATGATATAAATATATTGATTTTCCCTGGAAAATGTTGCAACAAAAGTGTACACGTGCATGTATACAATTACCAATATTTAAATAAATAGAGGGTGCTCTATATATTTCACAGCTGTGTATACATTTTATAATGCCAACATTACTTAAACAAATAATATTTAAACTAAATCTTCATGTTAATATTAAATACAACATGTATAATATCTGAGAATACCATTGATTTTGTTTAATTTTTACTTCTTAATTTTTTTAAATTTTAACAGCTGATTTCTCAGTAATTTTAGTGAAAATTGTTCTTTATGTAATAAATATGTTTGTCACTTGAAATATCTTTACATGCAGCCTTACCATGTTATGTTATTGGACAGCTAATGAAGTTATCTTTTTAATTAACATCTCTATTGCAATATTATCAAAACCTAATTTAGACTCATTTCTATATGCTATGCCACATATGTTATAATGATATTTAGTCACATTCATTAATATCCATTAAATCAGACTAAATGTTTAAATTACGGGTCTTTTAAAATAGACATAAAATATGTTAAAAACAAATTCTGGTTAAATCCAAAATAATTATCCAATGAACAGCCATGACAGGGATAGGAAGGTACTGTATACAAATATATTCATTTTTGATACAGATTATTGCAGTAATAGTATTTAGCATACAAGCTATTTATCTAATTTTGTTTATTTAGAAGAAAACGTTATTTTAAGTGGCTTGTGTTAATTTACAGCTAAAGCTATTAAAAATATTCAATTAAATAATGTGTGGCTCTGCATCAGAAATAGGCAATTTAACCTGGTTGTGCCGAATAATCTTGAAATGACCTATATATGTACAGTATATATTTAGAAAGAATATAAGTCTGACTCTGTTAACATTGTTTCCTTAGACTGTCATTATTGCAATGTGTTGTTACAATACGTTGTTACAACACCAAATATTCTCAGAAATGATGTACAGTATTTCAGTAAGAATAGAAGCCTGACTCTGTTGACATTATCATGGTTCCATTAAACCACCATTGTTACATTGTGTTGTTACAATGTGTTGTCATTGTGTTGTTACAATGTGTTGTCATTGTGTTGTTACAATGTGTTGTCATTGTGTTGTTATGTTGTGTTGTTACAACATGGATTTACTTCACCAATTGAGTCTTGCTCTTTATGGTACCGATGATATTACCTCCCTCTCTCTTTATGGTTTAATATATACTGCAGCAGTGCCACTCTAGTATCTAATCCAGTTAAAGCTTGCAGACAGTAAGGTTCCCAAGTCTACTAAATTGAACCGAGCGTCTCCAAGTTGAATGTTCGCAAATTCTGAATGAGAAGAAAAGGAGTAGTTTTAATGATAAAGCTCCGGCTCAATAGATATTAGTCTGCCTCCCGTGCGCTAAGCATTTAATTAATGCGTACTTATCCAATTATTATTCAATTATTGTACGCTTGCGCCCGCAGTGTACAAATGAAATTCAGCTTGGAATTTCACCGCCGTGTAATTACTTGAAATCTTTGACACGGCACATCCCAGCCGAGTGTACGGCACAGTATCTGCAATTCAATTATGGTACACGGTGGCGGAAGAAACGGAACCTAATTTGCTGTGATTAAGTAAAAGGAAAGTTTTATTGAATCTTAATTAAGCCCATAAAAGGCCACTCTATGCAGCCACATTCGCTACAAACAACAATCTCCATACATATGCAGGAGTAGATTGGTTTGATATTAAAGGCAGCACATGATTGAGTGAAAAGGTAGTCTCTTATTCGTGGTGTCATTATTTCTACTAGCTGGCAGTATCGCATTGTAAATAATTCCTTTATGGCTTTAGTTTTCTAATTCAATTGTGCAGTACTCTTAGTTTATAAAATTAAGTGTGAGGAAAATTTGGATGACATGTAAGTTCTGTCTACACTGGTTTGTAGTTTTTGTTTCAACGCTCTTTGTGGATACGTTTCTCTTTTCAATAAACACGGTGGAATAAGCCTACCCGGGAAACGAACAACAAACTAATAAAGATGTTATTTTAACTTTTTCATGAAGAACGATATGTCACAGATAAGTTAGAACACAGCTTCGCATATTCTGAAAAGTATGTAAAATGATAAATTGACATGACACAAACTATGCCTACATCAAGTTTAGATTCCCTTCCTTGGGTTATGTAAGAGATACCGGTATTAAAGGGGACCCACCAACCCGCCGTGTTTACGGCGGCGACAGACCGCATTGTTTGAAATTATCTGTCTGCCCCCACTGGCAGTGTGGCTTACAAATCAAACAATAGGGGACACAGCGGGCTGTCCAAACAAACCCAATAGGCCAGTCTCAACAGTAGACAACAATGTTTGTTTTCTCAATTAAATGCTGGCCAGCGAGTCTGGCCCTCTCCAAGACATGGAATGATCCAGTCCCTGGACTGCTGCTCTCTATGTCGCTGCTCAAAGAGCGGCCATCAAAACTTGTCACTGTCATCGGCCAGAATATGACAGCCCAAAACATTTTACGGTCTCCGCCGGTAACCCGAGACAAAGCCGAGACTAACGACTGTATGAGTGACAGCTACATCGATTGTTACCGGGGAGGCATATAGACTCAATTCCCCCCATGGAAGTATAATCTCAATTACTCCCCGTACAGTCAGGGGTAGATTCTCGTATTGTTTGCTAAGTAGCTAGAAACTGTGATCAGTACTTACAGGTCTATGTATTCCACAAACTAAGTTGAACAACAAACTAGCTTTGACAGGGGGGGGTGGTGGCACAATGGTTTACACTTTAAGAATTATCCATTTTCTAAAAATAGCTAACATAGTGCCTTATATATATATCTACAAGCAGTTACAAAATTGTACTGTGAATTAGCTTGTATCTGATTAGTGCGAAATGCAAACCCTGCTCTATGTGGACATTATGCAAAGTCATGTGCCATTGCTGGTTCCTACAAATTGAAGGTGCTGCTTGATATTCAACTTCCACCAATCTCCACTTTATCTTCTGCTGTAGGTTACTGTATCCAAATATAGTGCATGCTACAAAGTATATATATATATATATCTGGTCCCATGCAGAGAACAAAGGGTAAACGTCCTCGGTCTGTTCTTGTATAGTAGCTATGTGGTCTCGGTATAAAGGCAGAGAGCTGCAACTAGTCTCCCCCTCCCCCTGATCACTCCTTTCTGCATCTGGTGTCGAGGCGTTGCATAGCGTGGTGCCTGGCCCAGTTTGGGGCTAATGAGCGTCGTGTTCCTCGTAATTGCGGCCACATGGCGACGGCGGTATTCAACTCCTTGGAGCGGGGAGCTATATTAAGAGGTGGTCGCCAATCCATTTTATCTCGCCGTGATTACACTTTGATAACGAAGCCTATTAGGGGACATTTTAATGGCTTAGCAAGAGTGTTCCCATTCACCTTGTACAGTTGTCGCTGCGGGGTATCTAATTGTTAAGCAAACAGTATCTGATGTACATGTACCTGTACAGCTACCTATATGTTGGATGTCGGCCCGGGTGGGGGTTAATGTGATTCCCCATCATGGTAGATCACATACTGTTCATAATTATTAGACTTCTAGTACAAAGGGACAGGGGGGGGGGGGGCTGGCAGGTTTATAGGTTTACCATCAATTAATAACTAGTTATTGTAAGTTTTTCAATCGCATTGTATCTTTATGTGTAATTGTGATCTGATGTTGAGGTAATTATCTCTTTGATCTAGAATGCTGAAATAATGGCAGATCTGCTGTTTGGTTTGGTTTAGTTTATTTCAATCTCTTAACGACCCCTTCCAGGATATGAGAGATAATAGAACATTACATAGAAGAGGGCGATATACAATAAAGCCAACATATTTTCATTGCTTGATTTACAAGAATAAAATAATATAAAAATAATATATACAGTGTAATGTTGAGATAAAAAGAAAAAAGTAATTAGGAAAAAGGTGGTTTATACAGAGCTAAACAAAAAATCAAATTTGAAAGGAAAAAAATATGATTAATTATATGAATACTGAATATAACAACAAAAACATATATATGATAGATTAACATCAGTGAAGCAAAATACTGGAAAAAGGCTGGATACAAAAGAACAATAACAAAATCAATAGTACACTTCACATGAATTCTGAATTAATAACCCTAATGCATTTTGAAAGTTTAGATAGCACTTTAATACTTTTTGAATTAAACAATTGTGACATTTTCAAACAGTTTGGACGGATATAGTAATATTTGGAGATAAAGCTTTTCCTGCTTTGAGTTAATGCTTGGCAATTAAAAAGATAATGGTATTCATCACCAATGGTGTTTGTGTTACACAATTTACAAGTTTTGTCATCATTGTTAGCCCCAAAACGACACATGTTAGCTGGAACTTTAGAGTTTCCACATCTGAACTTACAAATAGTAATTATATCACCCTGGTTTAGTGTAATAAGATAAGGTTAAAAAATTAATTGAGTTTTGAAGATGCTATAGTTAAAACACAAACTATTGTTAAAAGTAGTCGACTGCCAATTCTGCATGTCAATGTCAGCAACTCTTTGTTGCATAGATTTAACTAACCACTGTGAACAGTGATTTTCTTGAACTTCCCAAACACCACCGGTGTAATGAGTGGATAGAGTGTCACATTGGTGATCGCAAGGTCGGGAGTTTGATTACAATGTGATAGTCACTATATTCCAGTGGCTCTAACTGGTGTATCAAAGGCTTTGGGTCACTCATGAATATAACCTTGTTGAAAAAAGAGCTAGGAAACCTTGGCAATAAATCAATCAATTCACTAAATTCATTCCTTTGGAAAAAGTGTAGAATGTTATTCTCAACATTATATAATATCACCACCTCTCCAACATTACGGTAGTGAACTAGTTACATGCAAGAGGAAAAAGGAACATAAAAAAATATTTCTGCCTTCTATAAGTTCTAGAAATATTATGTTTTTGTGGATTGAGTTTGGTGGACTGATGTGTAACTTTAGCTTGTCATATTAAGAACTTCAACTAGTCACAATATGTAAATTATCAGTACTCTGAGAGTTGGGCGTACATTTGATAAGGGCGGGTGGGCTTTTGAGCTTAGCACCGACACAAGGAGTACCTGGTATCTTTGGAAAGTGGATACAATGTTGTGATGCAATTTATATCCATGTTTATCCCTCTCTTCTCCCCTCTTAATATCATCTTCACATCATCAGATAAATGTCCTTGATGTATGATACGTTATTTTTCGAGTTTTAGACCCCCAAAATGTATGTTTATTTAAGAAGCATCTATATCCCACTTATCTAGAGTTACCAAACTGTATGCATGATTTTAGAGTAAAGTTTCAACAACCGCACATCGACGGATTATAGTTTATACAGCAGTTAAAGAAATAAAATATAGTCGCACCAGGCAAAAGTAAAACGTATTAAAAACAGAAGTGGCTTCTCGCATCAGCTAGCCTACTATCTATGCAGACTATAATATCCAAATTGTCGGAGCAATGACAAAATATGGAACCTGAAACGGCTCTTGGGAGATTGGTGGGATCAAGTTTAGTTACGAAGTCGGTGGAAATTTGAGATGGACGCGTAACTATATAGTTAGTATGTATAAATTTGAAAAAATATTATTTGTGGTGTGAATGGGTAATGGTGATGGGACATTAATGATTATAATTTTTGCTCCCATTGTGTGAAGTTAAGCCTGACCGGTTAGCTAAGTCCGGTCAGGCTGGTAATCGCAATGTCAGGAGTTTGAATACGGAGTGATCGATCGATGATGGTTATGTTCCAGTGGCTCTAATATAATTAACCTATCTGGCACTAATTTTACCTCACTGTTGATGTGCCTTTAAGCAATTATATATATATATATCTGGGGTGGCTCACATAACCTCTGCATACCCATCATACCCCTGATTACGCCTCTGATTGGTTGGTAAAGAATCCGCTAATATTGACAAACTTTTTCTCCCTTTTCAACAGATGATTCAGTCAATCCAAGTCTTACGATTTCACCTCTTGGAGCTTGAAAAGGTATTTGGAGACTTTTATTCAGATTTTTGGTTGTTAATAAGTTAGCTTCCTATCTCAACCATTTTAAATTTGTAATTCCATTAATATTGCCTTTGGTTATACATATTGTATAGTGGGACTACATTTATTTATGTGGATACCATTACCCCCTACTCAATTACTTCATGTCATATTAGATAGAACTGAGGAAACTATCTACTCCTGGAAACACTAATTCAATGGAAAAAAATAATCAGAAATCCAGAAATAGTTAATAATAATGAGCCGCCTACGCCTGCCTTCTTGATTCCTTCTTTGAAAAAAATCCGTAGAGAAACATCTTATTTATTTTATTTGGTGTATTTTTTTATTATGACGGACATATCCACTTCATTTTAAGTCATGTTTCAGGTCTTATGGATGGTCTTTACATCATCTATTGACTCATCTGATATTTATGATGTATATGTTGGCTGTTCCGTATAATTTCTTATGAAGGTGTCAAATACAATCTACGGTCATTACTTATGAATAAAGCTATCACCGTTCCGTGAGGTGCACACAATCGGCTAGCTGGGCCCCGTGTGGTGTTAGAATTAATTACATGCCTATCAGAAACATTGTTTCCGTGTCGCCGTGTGTTGAAATGTAATTTACATACATGTATTGTAGACTGATGATATTCACTGAGCAGAGAGTCACAACTAGTATACATACCTCTCATAACATCTTTAGTATGTCGGTCGCTCCGTGTGAGTTGTTGCCACTGGGCCAATTTAGGTACCAAATATTAAGATATATCTTATAATTCCAAGGCAGATTTGTATTACAGTAAAATATCTTATATTCTGCCAAATTTGTCCTACAACATCCGAGTATTTTCAGGGTTAATAAATATCTTTGCGAGTTGACCTAAGTTCAGTGTGAGCGGTGGCCTTGCTATCGCAAGGTTGGGAGTTAGAATACAGAGTTATGATGATTGATTATATTTCAGTGGCCTTACCTGTTATCAAAGGCTTTGGGTTGTTTATTTAATATCGTCGTTGACAAGTGCCAGTAATTGTAATCGATCAATCAATCAATTGTTTTGTTAATAGTGTAGTTAGCACATGTATACTATGCTCTGTACACCGTTTGACCAATTTGGTAGGCCAATATCAGTTAAACTCCAGCGCTGGTGGAGTGTTTAATTTTATAAGCAACGATCAACGATCAACGTTTAGCGTGCGGATGATTCCGGATCTGAGCACTGAGTTGGGCCTAATATTTTTATGTCAGGGAGTCATCCACGGTTTCTTGTGTGCGAACGACTTTCCAAGTTAAAAACTCCTAAATTTGGACCGTTAGAAAATTAAATGAATTATCTGGCCACTGGATGTGAATTTGTTAATTGATGAACATATAGGCTTCTCCCACTTTGGTGGCCGCAAAGCGTCATAAATAAATTAAATGCACCTCCAAGGTTTGAAATAACCGATAGCACTGACGACGCGTGCCATAGGTGCCTCTAAACATTCTTTATCCATTTTTAGCCTCGAACTTCCTCGGTAAAAATTGGAAGCATCTAGGCAATTTTTATGATTTGACATACATTTTTCAGGGCAACAATTCTCATTAAACCTTTGCTTATAATACTGTATTAACCTTACAGCTCCCTACCAAGATCAACATTTTTTTTATATTTTGTGTGTATGAAGTATGTGGTACACAACCTGTCAGAATTTGCCCAAGAACTCATAAAACACCTGGTCCCTAACTGTCTTTCCCTTCAATATTGCTTGCTACAAATTGTAAGCCTGGCACTGGTTATATATCAATTATTTTATCAGCAAATCGCTGGATCCCTGGTTTTACTGCATGTGTACCTGTTAAAGGTTTCCTTTGGAGGTGAAAAGTGAGATAGTTAAAGCTAGGTCACTGTCTATCTAATTCCCCACCATACCTTGCCTAGCAGCTCAACTACTCTCTGCTTAGACACATAAACAACCCTAGAAATTTTGGACGCCTTCTGTTGAACTACCCATTTGCAGTTCAGGTTCGTTGATGCAGTGTAACCTCTGGTTTATAAGAGGGCCAATTATGGTCTTTTACAGAGTATACATGTATCCTATCTTTCGTCCTTTATTTATTCTTTGCATACAATATCGCTCTTGGAGGTACTGGTAAGATATGTTATGCCAGACAAATTTAGAGCACCCTGTTCAGATTGTTGATCTATTTTCTTTTGCTACCTTTCTTGTGGAATATTTGACGAAAACAATACACTTTACGCAGCACCAAATTGGCACTTTGTAATACAAAATACAACTCCGGCCTACTGTATATATTTGAAGATATTAGCTGGTCATTTTTTTCAAGGAAGACAATAATATCATAATAATGACGTTAGAAGAGCGATATCAAACTGATAAAAATTAGTTATCAAAATATTTTACCATACATGTTGAAAAAAGAGACAAAAATTAAAATAAATGAAATCTCAAAATAACCAGTTGTTTTGACATTGTAAATTGCTTAAAGGCTACACTTTGTTATACTTACTATTATATATACTGTACTATCTTAGACTTTCCCTTGAATTGTATAGCAGGATTGGAAAATGCCCAAATTGATGGATCTGAACGGTACAGGTATATAATATATACATGCGTACTGTTCAGTCGAGGTTGACAATGTTATGTCGAGACATAGTCATTTATAGTCCGGTAAGTACACTCGACACTATCGGACTATACATGACTATGTGACAACATAATATTGTCAACCTCGACTGAACAGCACTGTACTTTAGGCTACGGATCTGAGAAGATTGTACCAGGCAGAGGTTGAATCTTGCATTTTTTGTAATAAGCTAAAAACAGCTAGTTCTAATATTTTCTACAAGCTCAATCGAACAACCAACTAGCTTCAGCAAGGGAAACAATGATATACACTAACAATTCAGTGCAATTGTACTTGCGAAAATTAGCTTGTGCCATTATTTTCTACAAGCTAAATGCCACATTCTACAAGCAATTAGCTTGTAGAACAACGGGAAGCGTGAACCCTGCGGCAGGTACTGTACATTCTGCAGTAGGAATGGCAACACCGGGATAAATGGTTGTTATATAGCGGCAGGGGTCGAATCTCCTCAATTTTGCCACAAGCTAAAAATAGCCTGTGCCAATATTTTCTACAAGCTAAATGAACTT
>JAODAI010041678.1:0-12344 GCA_027575025.1 Scotoplanes globosa | reverse complement strand
CGCAGTGGTTATATGAGCCACCCAAAGCCTTTGATATACCAGTTAGAGCCACTGGAATATAAACATCACTCCGGATTCGACCCATGATCTTAAGATCATAAGTCTAACGCTCTATCAACTGAGCTAACCGGTCAGACCGGTTAGGTGGATTGATTATGTTTCATGGCCCTTGTCAACGCAGAGGTTAAATGAGCCACACAAAGCATTTTAAATACCAGTTATAATCATCATTACTTTCTACCTTTGTGATCACAAGTTCAACGCTCTTATACCTTTGATAGACCGGTTGATTGAACACGTTTCATGTGAGCCACCCAAGCATTTGAAATACCAGTTAAGAGCCATTGGAGGAATATAATCATCTTCACTTTCCACCTTGTGATCACAAGTTCAATGCCCTATCAACTGAGCCAACCGGTCTTGGTATCCAGCCTTTACTAAATATACACCCAAAACGGGAGGCTGCATGTAGCCATTGTGCAACAATGCTCTGGACTCACCCCCACCATTTGTACTAATAAATTTGATGGAATTACAGATTTGTAATCAGTAGATCTCTTTGTTAGAATTATGTTTGCTGAACATTAAAACTTTTTATATTTTATATTTTTTATAAATATTATTTTAGCGTTTATTTTCAACTTTTAGTGTCATACTAACTCAAATACTGTTGCATAGTGCTTCATAGCATCATATATGTCCTGTTTTATACAATAAACCCCTTTTAAGCAGTAAATTAGCTATATACCTCGAAAATCCATTTTTGCGAAAACCCATCCCCCTGATTTACCCCCCTGGCGTAAAAACTTTGGCGTGAGAAAAACGAAGTATACAAAATGGCACCGAGTTATTAAACGGGTATAATCATTAGGTCGGCACCGGGTCAATCTATCACCCGACAAAACGAGTCGGAAATCGCAATTACAGATTGAGTTTCAGGTGAAAATGTGTAGTACACATGCGTTACCTCGCGTGGTAGGAACGTAGTCTAATGCAAATCACACTTTATAAGGATTTCTCTAAAAATATCACATTCCCAACACGGTACTTTGAAATGTAAGTAAAGGTGGATATAAACATTATATCGATATCAAAACGAAAGATAATTGTATGTAATAATTGAATATAATACTACCACACTTTTTTATTTATGACACTTCCGATTCATGTCCGAGCGGGCCACATATTACTTTATGAAATTTAGCACAGCCCCCCCCCCCCAATGTTAGACCCAGCATTACAGCTAAAGAACCCAAACTCTCCGGTCGTGCTAAACAAGCAACTGATTTCATTAAATGCATTTAATTAACAATAACTGGGCAATGATTGAATTGCTTAAAACCTAAAGTGAGCTTATTTTCCAAACCCCTGCCTTCTTGACAAAACCATAATAAGAATAATATCCCCAAATAACTAACTTAATTCTTACACTCATTTTCTTTTTAAATTTTCTTTTTAAATTTTCTTTTTAAATTTTCTTTTTAAATTTTCTTTTCTCCAAGTCCTCTCTCTGGTTTTCCCACTGGCGTGACTTGTCGGACCAAACATCGTCGATGGACAAGACATTTATACAGAGTCCACCAAATCACGCCAAACTCTTCGCTCGCGAGAGAAATCCTGGGAAACTGACTTTCTCCCACGGTCTCCGTTCTTGACAGAGATGGCTTGAAACTCATTCACAAAACAACCACTTGAAATACAATTACAGACAAGCCGTACCGATTCACTTTCACTTCTTCGCTAAGCGAGGATCCTGATCCAGATATTAAGCCGCCCGATTCACTTCTATGCTAAGCGGGGATCGTCTGGTTGAACAGTATTTATCCAGAAACTACCTGAATTTTTAGGCTACCTGAAAATCGTAATTAATGGTTGAATTGTGAATTGTGTTCCAATTATTTCCCAGGTACATGTAAGACAGCGAAGCTGCAACACAATCTTAATAATATCACTTTACTCCTGGGAAGTAGCAAAGTGATCAACTAATATCACTTCCCTGCGATCATCAGCTCAAATAAAACAAAATATTATTTTCCTCACCTGAAAAAAATAAGATTGTATCACCACAATATACCACCAACAAAGTATACCTAGATCCTAGATTTAATTATCAATGCTCTGTAAATGAATTGTATTACAATAAAACAAGAAGAGCAGGCACAATTTACAACCGGGGTTGTATGATCACAGGGAAGAGATACATCCACACTTCATACTTTACGATCAAATTAATCATCATTTACCCGTCCATCAGAGGTAGACGATGAAAATTATGATCGGATTGATATAGGCCTAAGTTGTAGTCACCTAGATATAGGCCTAAGCTGTACTCACCTATGAACAATTGCAGTGGATTGACAGGGCATAAACATTGGATGAAGGGGTGAACTTAACTCGCCACTTATCATTAACCCGATGAACATTGGATAAAGGAGTGAACTTAACACACCACTTATCGTTAACCCGATGAACATTGGATAAAGGGGTGAACTTAACACACCACTTATCGTTAACCCGATGAACATTGGATAAAGGAGTGAACTTAAGACACACCAATTATCATTAACCCGATGTACATTGGATAAAGGAGTGAACTTAACACACCACTTATCATTAACCCGATGAACATTGGATAAAGGGGTGAACTTAAGACACACCAATTATCGTTAACCCGATGAACATTGGATAAAGAAGTGAACTTAACATGCCACTTATCGTTAACCCGTCTTAGTTGATAAGGCATAACTTGTAATACACTTTGTAATAACTAAGCAAGTTGATTAGATACAAAGTGGGATCATGTACCGGATAAGTATGTGGTATGACCGAGTGCTGAAACATTTAGTCCTTCAGTGATAAGGAAAGCGATTGCTTCAATGCTTACTCAGGGCTCGAAATAACCGGAGGCCATGGCCTCCGTGCCCTTCACTTTGGCCTTGATGCCCTCTAATATAATTCTACACTGAAGGCCACATTTTCCATTGACTGTCTGTGCTATGAGGTGCCCCCTGTCGTGGTTATAACTGTGTGCCCTGGTATCCTGGCCAATTTGGCCTTCTTATTTCGAGCCATGTTTACTGGCAAAGTAAAACGGGTCACACAATAAGTAGCTTCTAAAGTAACATTGATTACATGACGGCACATTCGCTGTACCCAATACCAATATGTTATTGAACCGTTCATATCGGATCACTTTCACCTTTTTTGTTTCACAACGTAATTAATCCAATAACGTGTTAAAAGAGTAAAATAAATAGGAACGCTAATCGGTCCTTTCTTTTGTTGTTAACGTAAATACTGTGGTGTAGTTCCAGGATTCGTAAGCAATAAAAAATGATTCATGATAATTTTTTACCACCGTAAAATTAATAGCTCAAGCCGATTAAAGTTTGCCAATATAATGTAGTTGAATTTTTTCAGTGGCGCAACTTCTAAAATTAAAATTACCCCCCCCCCCGCAATCCTTGACTACACCACAGTATGTCCATGTGTACACCACATACTCTTTGGACTATTATTGATATCTCTGTGCATTCTACAGACACAGAATACACATACATGTTAGTGGTATTCACTGGTATTGGTAACATTGCAGCGCTGCTTTTCTTATTAATGTTATGATTTAAGTGCATCACCATAAAAATTTATGTTTTGTTAGCGCAGTATTTATTTGTCTGAAAAAGTGGTTACGATATCAAAGACCACCTCGTATCTTTGTCAACTTTTTTCAGCACCGTTTTCAAAATTTTCTTACAAACAAGTTTTATGAAAATTATCCAACGACAGTAGTGAATAAACTTATTCTTGAAAAAAATAAATAAAAAATCTTAAATTTCTCTCAACATTTTCCTAATAACAATAAATCCATTATGCCTTAAATAATGGGATTTATGAATTGATATTTTGATAATTTGTACTTAACCTAAATATTTTAGATTAATTAACGTACTATGGCCGGATACAAAGAGGTACAATTAACAGAATTTTGATGGTACCGAGATTTGAGTCCCTAAACACCTAAATAATGTAATAACGCTGGTTTCTGAAATTAAAACTTTCCAAACACAGCAATGGTAGTAGTAGTATTCAACATTCTGTGCTTGGATCAATGATAAAAAATAAATAATTGGGGCAAATTGCTGCATGCATTAAAAGTTGCAAATCTTCTTAAATAATCCGCAGTATTTTACCCATGGCAATTTACAAATTAAAAGTGCACAACCAAATTTAAAATAAGGAAAAAGTAATTTTATAACTCTCTCAAACCTAAAAAGCTGCTCAATTTCGACACATCTCTCCAAATGCACAACAACTTTATTGTCTGTAAAATACAGAAAGTGCGGTTACAATATGGTTAAAAACTGCAAAACAAACCAAGATTTGAAAGGAATGATTCTAGGCTTATGATACCTTCTCAACGGCTCTGTGGACTTTTCTAGACAGTGATTCGCTAGAGATACGGAACACGACTGTCTCTCAACGAAAAAAAAAAACACAGACAAGAAAAACACCCTATTTTGAGCAAACACCAGCACTGAATACCGAATGTGTGCAAGCGGCTACAGTTAACTGGGTTCATGTCCGTCATACAAGAAAATAATTACGTCGTTTCAGAGAAGAAAAAAATGCAAAATTATGATACCTTGATGTCCTCGGATGGTCAAAAACTATATTGACCCCGAAATCAAATCACTGCTTGAGTATTTTATGGAGTACATTTTAGGATTCTGGAGCGCCCTCTATTTCACGTGCACTAAGCGACTCCGGTATATGTGTTATGTACAATTCTTTTAATTTACAAGACCCCAAGTAGGGCCGGTTCTATTTACAGCTTGGAGTCGCCTAATGCACGTAACCGTCACGACACATTAATAGAGACGATGACCATCAAGGCAGGGTAATAATACCCTGGCGACAGTAACCATGACAACACAATTATAGCCATAAACTATCATAACACAGGAAATAATAGCGATAACCTTCGCATGGTCATCAAGTGATAATCGACAAAAGGTCAAAAAGTTTTTCGTCGGACTAGACACGTACTGTGACGTAAAACGACGAGGGGGGGCAAGATTTCTGCTTCCTTCACAAGAACGGATATTATCGCTGTATCCGTACCGCCAGAGAAAATGTTGGAATCGCTTTTTCTGTAATCGAATAATGTAGGTCGCTTTCTCGCTCTGATAATTTCTTTTATTCGGATTCTCCAACAAAATGGAACTCAAAACAAAATGGTATCAAAATTGTACTATTACGTTTCTCCAACAAATTGTATTATTCGCTTCCTCCAACAAACGGTTTCCGCGGATGATAATCATGACTACGGTCTATAAATGTTTTTTTCCCTTTCGACCGTGTCACCCTCCCTTTCTCCTCCGTTCAAACATTTCTGATCCAATCTCTTTTTGTTTACTACACAAATCTCTCTAGTCAGTGTTCTTCCATGAAACCTCCACACACCCCCTCTCTACCCTCAAGGGGAACGTTCCCCTCCCCATTGGAGGGAACATTCGTGCCTCTTGGCAAAGATGTTCTCTCATCATCACAACAGTTTGAATTTCTCTCTCTGAAGACGCTCTCTTCAAATCTGCTACAGAACTATCATCAGCTGCCAGTATACATTTTCAGTTATTCTCCGCATCGAATCGCGACCATCGTATTAAAGAAAGGCAATTTCCACAAATATTATTCATAGATTTTACAGAACTCTCTCCATTCATTGGATCATTCCATTGGTTGTTCACCGTTAATCACTCTAGACTATATATAGCACAATCGTACTCACAAGACACCGGACATTGTGGGTGGTTTCTCCTACTTGTCAAATAAGTAGTACATTACTGCTAGTGGTATCTTGTCTATAAACGACTTAACATCTCTCGTCTGAAGATTTATTGTCCACTTGGCGTTTCTGGTGAAGATTTATTAGTAGTATCTTCTAATTGTCTTATAGGCGTCACTGACTTGGCGTATCTTGCGTGAAGATTTCCGTAGGCCTACTAATTGATAAAGATTCATGTCGGATGGATGTTTAACAATATTTTTTTTTTGACAGTCCAGTCCGAGACCGGTTACTATACACAAAGGAAGGAGGAGACTCTTATAGAATTCCTCGGATAATTATTAGTTCATTAACTTTCTCAATATAATCTCTTCACCATGTGACCAATTGCATAATTTAAAGCCATAATTCAACTATTCCCAAATACGGATCTTTCCCTTTCACAGATGTTATTCATCGATTGGCTACGTCTCCCTGGTGCTACCACCCACAGTACACCAGTGATATTGAGATGTCCGAGCCACTGGAATATAATATATACATACTTTTGTTTATTTATGGACAGCAATCTCTTTAGTAAATGGTCTGATTGATGATCTACTCTGGAGACATTTATCATACAAGTAGGTTGTACAAGTCGCCCAAAGAAGGTTGTCCTCCATTCGAACAGAAAAATACAACTCTCCCATTTTTCATAAATTTCAAAAGAATCTGGAATGATTTGAAGCACCGATTTAATTACACACAACATTCTTAGAACGCATAAACTTATGTGTCATTGTCGCAGCGTTTTTGCGCAAACAATTTAGAGGGCGCCCTCTCTTTCACGACACATCAATCAATTTATGGGCTAGGCGATAATAAATTTGATATTAAGATTTGCAGCGCAACTTAATGCCATGTCAACATATATCAGTTGATTGATAAATTTTGTTTATACACCGGTACGTAATGCCTTCAGAATATGTACACAAGTCATTGCGCGCGCCGTTAGAATTGAGGTATCTCTGTGAAATTGTTTTGGTCAAAGGGCGCCCTCTAATAAATTGGATCGCCGCACTGCACGGTCCGCACAGCAATAGTCTCGGATGAATTTTTTCACCCTGTCTCGACAGGGTCAATTCAAATTTGTCAATAAATAATTAAATATGTAGTTATCGGTCAATTCGCGCTAACTATCTCATAGAATACAGTAATTGATTTTACGAGCAGTTTCAATCAAGGCCTAAACGTGTAAAGTAGTTGGATATTTGTCGTTGCCAAACAGTCGCAGCGATTACGATTCAAAGCTCCATTCCAGCAATATGGGGGGACACAGAGGGCGCCGGCAGTCTTTAAAACCGATTGTTTTCTTGCGTTTTTTTTCATCGGTTTCATTGTAAAACATTCCCGGCATTTACTGTGTACCCCATAACGGCCGTAATAATATTTTTATGGTCGCTTTATCCTGTGATTGTACGTCGTATATATATTATGCTCTTTCTCGGATCGACTCCTTATTCAATTCACCCATAAAATGTTTTGTTTCTTTGGTAGACTGAACAGTACTGTACATTATTTGTGCCAACATATATCATAAATTCAAATTCACCTTTTCTGTCGTCACCCAAGACTGATGACATAACTTTGCAGATAAACCCACACAGTATTGTGGTAGACAATCCGAAGCAGTGATACTGTGATGTATAATTAATATTATCTTCCTGAATTTGACACAACTTGAATCATGTCTTCCATATTATACAAGAACGTTCTTTCGTAGAGTTGTGCAGTGTCGGGGAGATCCTCGCTCAAAATATATAAGTTTTTCACAAGCTTCCCTTGACGCGTGAACGGGTACACACATATTTTTGTCCAGAATGTTGATTTAAATTTTCCACTCCCAATGGTGGACAGTGAAAACGTTGTCACAATATTTCCATGAAAATATGGGGTTGGAGAGACGAGGACACTTTACATCGATTCAATAACTCATCTGCCGTCCGGCGATTGTCTTTGGTTCATTTATTCATGGGCATTTCAACTGCTTCGTCGATAAGAGGTTCTACACCGGTTTTAACCTGCATGTATTATGTCAATCAGCCAATCAGCAATGGTCAATATTCCGATGCCAAGGCTGTAAGAATATTATAATATCGCTAAATTTGATGAAATGACGTGCATAACCTCCATTACAAAGTACTTCCGGGTCACACACTTTGACTAGTTGATTATTAACTCCATGGCAACAACGGGGGAGGTTAAATGGGCCATCCAAAGCATTATATGCCAGTTAGAGCCTTGTTTCACAAGCAGCACTGCACATGTCTAATAATTGAACAAAACAAATCAAAATACGGAGCATTCATGGTGTTGGTTAGTAATTTTGAAGAGCATTAGACGATTGATTGTTGATTATTGATGGCCTTTGCTCATTGCTGGGTCCAGATGCATGTCAGTTTTGTAAATTGCTCAGTTACTTTGGAAGGAAGGAGAAACATCCATGGAAATTGCACATAAACGTCTCAAAAGCTGTTCGCATTCAATGATGCAACATATCTTGAAGCCATGAAATGGCATTGAGATCCCAGAGTTTAATCGCTTTCTGGAAATTGCTCCTATTTGCAAGACTTGGTGGAGTGGTGATGCAAGCCATCACCGATAGTTATTGCAATAGTCTAACTTTACTGTTGTAGGATGAATGGTGGCGTTCGACGGAAACTTTTAAAACCACCTAAATTGTCCATGTATTGCAAAAGTCTGATGTATAACTTCTTGGGTAACTCTCTCAATTGATCCAACTGATGTTTTCCCACTTGATTTCATTATTAAACAGTAAAGTAGGTTGTTGCAGAGACGGAATCGTATAATATTTAGTTAGCGTGTGTATTCCTGCAGTCCCCTTCAATACTTGACAAAGCTTTTACTTCCAAGAAGATTCCAAGAAGATTGATGCTAGTATCGATAACATGCTGTGGACGGCGTGTGTCACAAACCCAGACTATATTGCGTGGTCGGTTCAGCCTTACTAACAATTCACGCCAGCATCGATATCGGCGAGTCGCTCGTGTATATTTTATTGCCTCGGCGGCCATAGACTGTAAACGCGGGCATCAACAATAAGATTGCATAATCAAGGTGAACATGCTTTAACAAGTTTTTAAACTGTAATCTCTCGTGACGATCAAATGTTTGCGTTTCCTTTAACACCGTCTATCAGAATGGTAGCTCGCCGTCGGCCTTCATATTCTGTGACAACAATATATAGACATCCAACGTTGGAAGAAGATTACATAAAACGCCCATCTAAGCGTCTTAAAGCTAAATAATGTGATCGGTTTCGCATTTAATATATACAAATGTGTGTCGTGATCGGTTACTTGTGAAATAGAGGGCGCTCAACTAAGTCTCGCTTGGTGAGTGAAACTTAAAGATCACTGGCACCCACTGACCCAACACCCGTTTGCCCAATGCGTGTGTGGGGTGCAAGAGAGAAATGAACGTACAATAACCACTAGCCTAAACAGCGGCAACAGCTAAAAGGCACTAAATATGCAAGTCTTCAGACAAAACTCCCAATGTACTTGGAATAATAGCTAAAAGTAAGAATGTGAAATTGCACATAAACGTTTCAAAAGTTTCTTCGCATTCAAGCTGGCAAATTTTATTGGGAATCCCAGAGTTGAATCGCTTTCTAGAAATTGCTCCCATTTGCAAGAGTTTGTGGAACTCAAAAGTTTGTCTCGCCCGAATACGTCTTTTACTACCACACTTTTTCTTTTCTTTTTCTAAAATTTACACGACCCGTTAAAACGTATCCCGCCTCGGGAAGCACGATTATAATAAAATATTGCCCATGTTCGGGATTCCATCACAGATTTTGATAGTTACCTGGCCCTTTCAAACACAGAGGTTATGTCATGAGCCACCCAAAGTATTTGATATACCAGCTAGAGCCACGGAAATGTATTCATAATCACCAATCCGCCATATTCTCGGACTTCCGATTATAAGCCAAACAGCGGTTGTTTGTGTGCGACCGCAGGGCAGACATTCTAAGTTTACTTTGTACACAACAAGAGCTAGTCAAGAACTTGGGTTAAAACAATTGGGCTAATCACTTCCAAGGAATTGTTAGATTGATCACATTTCATGGCTCTTTTCACAAGCAGGTTATATGAGCCATCCAGAGCCACCCCGAGCCTTTGATATATCCAGCGCAGGGCCTTGATGCCCTCCAAAATAATTGTACACCGAAGGCCAAATTTGGCATTGACTTTCTGTGCTACGAGATGCCACTTTCTATGCCTCCTTCGTGGTTACAACTGTCTGCCCTGCAAATCTGTCCATTTTGGCCTTGCCCCTTTTGATTCTTATTTCGAGCCCTGCAGCGTAAATATGGATTTTTTGTTTTTGAGGGCTAATTTCAAGCGCTTAATGCTCATCTTTCCGAAGAAGCAGACTAGTGCGAACAATTTTCATACAGAAAATCGCCCTTAGCCATTGTCTAATTTTGACACTGGTTTTATCAAACCTGAAGTGTTGCCAAAAGGTCCAAAGCTCTGTCCAACGAGCTAGCTTATCATACAAATATAATAATTTCAATGAATGAATGAATAAGTTTCCTGGCCTTCTGCAACGCAGAGGTACTTTGATATACCAGTTAGAGCCACCGGAATAAAATCGGTCTATGTTTCCTGGCCCTTTCAACACAGAGGTTACATGAGCCACCCAACGTCTTTGGTATACAAGTTAGAGCCACTGTAACACAAATTATGTTGGAACCCTGAAAATCAATATCAATATTTCACTTTTTTGCCAATTCTGAAATGAATATCTTCTCCGTTATTGTTTTTCTCCCAAACAAGACCCTGTATCTCCGACAAATGAGAGGGCAAACGACCACAAACTTAGGGAAATAAAAGCAGTTTCTTTTGGGCGGAAACAAACACGGGTAGGGCCTTATTTGAAACAGAAAAATATCACCGTCACAGTTTAAAACAAATTAAAAGAATGAAAATAATTATGATCAACTCAAATATTGCCCAGCAATAAACAAAGCTTTGACAGTATCTGTCTATTGTACTGTGCAGTTTGGACAGTCGTAGAGACGTGCTTCTAAATGTCTCATAGCATAAAATGTCTGGAGGCTTCGAGATAACGATCGTAAGCATTCTAATGCCACAAATTGTTGACTCTCAAATTTCTCAATTGACCCTCATCATTCAAGTGGTCATCTGATTGATTGTGGAGACACCAGCCGCCCCAGTCTTTAGCTAACCTAAATATCTCTGTATCTTACAGGTTTTATCCATAGATGCAGATCGATTGTCAAATTTCCATTGCTTAAAACCCCCACCCGAATTGAGACAGCCTCACTACTACACTTATCCCACTACTCTAGCAGTTACTAATCTATCCCTAAACTAGTACCATCTCTAGCTCAATTACTAATCTACCCCTCAAATAGTACCATCCCTACCTCCACTCTAGATCAGTTACTAATTTATCCCTAAACTGGTACCATCTAGAAACAACGTATCCTAACCCCCCCCCCCCCCCATTAAACTTATTATCTCCACAGATATCAGCGATCCCTTTGCCAATTCCTGATCTCCCGCAAACCCCTTAATTATTTTCTTCCTCTAAAATCTCCTCTAGTTTACCACCCTCCGATTCTCCCACCCCTCCACAAAACTTTACCAGACTTAAGACTCTTCAATTGTTCTAAATAAATCTAGTACCATCCTTTCCTCCCAATCATCAGTCGCCCCACCTCATTCCCAAACTGTCTCTTAGCTGGAATATCCAGACAATCTCGTTGGAATCTCCAGACACTCTCGTTTACCCCCCCCCCCCAAATCTCAGTGACCCCTCTTTGTTTCTACCCAACAGAGAGGATACTCGACTGTTTATCTCTCTCCGCTAACTACCACCCTTCCCAAACTGAAGCGGGCATCTCCACAGACAATCACGTTTTACCTACGCCCCTTCTCTCTTCTCAGCTTTACTCTTATCTCCCGTCTCTCTCTTCTCCGCTACCTTTCTCTGCCCCCATCACTCCGCTATCTCGCCCTCCTCCGGCCCCTCCCCGTCATCCTGCGGCACCATCTGGAACTCTGCCACGTACAGCTTCTTGTCAACGTACGCCTTGCTGGGGAACGGCTTGATCTCGGTTTTCAGCTCCTTCTCAATGTTGTACAGGTTGAATCGGTCATCGTAGGTCACCAGGTTGATGGCGATACCGAGGTGGCCGAATCGGCCGGAACGTCCGATACGATGGAGGTACGTCTCCGAGTTGCGGGGGAAATCAAAGTTGATCACCACATTGACCGCCTGGATGTCAATACCACGGGTGAACAGGTCTAACAAGAAAGGAAGGATATGAAAATAACGATAGTCTTTTATTTATTTTTTCTGACCCATTGATTGTTTGGAAAGTTGTGAGTAGTAGTAGGTCGAGTCACGTCCAATGATGCGTTTATAATGCGCCTACACTTCAATGTCCTCGTCTATTCGACATGCTCTGTAATAATATCCCTCCACCCAATTCGATCTTGCACAAGGTTCATTGCATCAT
>JAODAI010041567.1:0-12344 GCA_027575025.1 Scotoplanes globosa | reverse complement strand
TTATCAAACTAGGGTTATGTTGCTGAATTCCTGATCTACACACATTAATGGGACATCTTATCAAACTAGGGTTATGTTGCTGAATTCCTGATCTACACACATTAATGGGACATCTTATCAAACTAGGGTTATGTCGCTGAATTCCGATGACAGTCCGCAATTACGTCATTGAAAAGTTAAAAAGTGGTTACCTAGACTTTGTAATTGGAAAATAAGAATTATTAAAATAATATTTATTTTTATTTCTGTAAATTTGAACCTGACAAGTTATAAAATGTTTTGTACCTGTATGTAATTTTTTCCACTGTTTTATTACATAATCAAAATAAGTGTCTATAAAATAAACTTATATAGTGATGTTTATAAATTTGATAACTCAAAACTTCTTGATGTTTGGATCATGTTAAAGGTAATCAAGTGTAGCAACTGAGACCAATCTTAACTCAATTTATGACCTTTTGGCAATGTCCCTGGTTTTGATACAGCTAGTTAGGCATTTATGTAACATTAATTGTAGGCTAACTTAGAGATCAGACAATGTCACAATGTATCCCATATTCATTGTCTTCTATTGATATTTGACAGACATAATGTGAGTATTCAGTTAAGTGCAATTGTTTATCTACATCTAGATAATAATGAGTTAAAAGGTTAAAGGTCATCCAATATGCCCATTAATCTGCCATATGTGGCATTTGACAGGCATAATGGGAGTATTCAGTTCAGTGCAATTGTTTATCTACACATAGATAATAATGAGTTAAAAGGTTAAAGGTCATCCAATATGCCCATTAATCTGCCCTATGTGGCATTTGACAGACATAAGGTGAGTATTCAGTTCAGTGCAATTGCTTATCTACACATCGATAATAATGAGTTAAAAGGTTAAAGGTCATCCAATATGCCCATTAATCTGCCCTATGTGGCACTTGACAGGCATAATGTGAGTATTCAGTTCAGAGCAATTGTTTATCTACGCATAGATAATAATGAGTTAAAAGGTTAAAGGTCATCATCAAGTATGCCTATTAATATGTTCTATATGGCATTTGACAGGCATAATGTGAGTTATAGCTGTCTACCTACATGTACTGTGTACCCCTATAAATGATTTATAGAAGGTCAGACAATATAGCCCAAATATTGCAGCTCCCCTAATGTGTGCTATTTATCATCAGACAGGATGTAATACTCCAACTCATTGTCATTGTGTTATCACACACATATTGTAAACAACTAGGTATTAACATGAACTTATGAACCTATCATGCAGCTTTAATTATCTGTCGGCACTAGCGGAAGATATAGGGTATTATTTCAAAAATAACTAATGGTTTTGTATTCATACTGTACTTATTACACTGTATATATGATTATGAATGAAGGACTCCAATGGCAACTCAAGTCACATTAACCTAATTAATAAGATGACACTTTTCTAAAAATATATGTGACACCTTTGTTATTAGGTTTATCTCCAAGGAAGTTGTCTTCAATTCAGAGTGGTGATGATTTTATTCCAGTGGCTCTACCTGGTATATCAAAGGCCTTGGGTGGCTCATATAACCTCTGCATTGAAAAGGGCCAAGAAACCTATTGATTCATTCATTCAAATGAATTCCATTGTATTGTTGATAATATAGTGGTTTATATGAACTGTGAATGTGTTTGTTAACAGTGCACAATATAACACACTGCATGTATCATAATGTTAGAGTTACCATACATAGGCCTACAAGTATGTGGGCATTCTACGCAGTGCAGTGATGTGAGTACAGTGATGCATGTCCATGTTAATCCAATCATAGAGCTATCAGTACCAATTTTGTTTCGACAACAAACAACACAGGCAATTATTGAGACTTTTAAAACCCGTGTTTGAATTGAATGTACTCTGGACTTGGGTCACATACCCAATACAAGCTAGTGCATCATATATGGTTTGGGTGGGCCGTGTATGGCACATGCAGGATGGTAAGGTTCCACAACAGAGGTTCCACAACAGAGGTTCCACAACAGAGATGCAACGGGAAAGGGATCCAGCAGCCGGCCACATCTTTGCTACTAGAATGTATGTATGTGGTGCTGCACTTAGAGAGATGATAAATAAATCTTCCCTCCTAAAAGTGTTGCGGTCCCCGTACCCAAAGTATCATAGTTACACTTCTTTTGACGATGTTCAATGCAATGAGATAACTATTTTGTATCCACATCATTGAGCTTTATGCTCCCTGTTGTTTATTAATTGGTATCTGCCTTTATGTCCAAAGAAAGAAATACGATCATAGGTAGGTCTCCAAGTGTGTATGGATATATATGTTAGCTGTCGGTATCGTAACAAAACTGAACAGAAATTGGATAAGGACTGTTATTTTAACTACGCAATAACCATAAATAAACTTCAAATATACCAGACACATACATTGGGGCACTTCATTTCCAAAATGTTATGGAGGAGGTTCCCTAATCAACCATGCTGCAACCATCTCTGTCATATTATCTCCTAACTAATTATACCCTTTGTTTATAACCAAACTAGATATATCAGCTAGTTACGGGTAGTAAGTTCTGCATTTATATGCTCCTGTGTTATAACAGTGTTATAATAATCCATTCAGTATTTGTACCTGCTCTAGTTCCCTGCAGGGAGCTCGTATTTAAGGCATCGTCTTCAATGTATATCAGCCCGTAAAAAGTATGTTTCACACACCCTGAATAAACATTGTAACTATATACACCCCTGGTTTAATTTTTTTATTGTTTCAATTGGTGGAACATCCCCTCAGTTGGTTGATCCTAGGTTCGCTTCCAGAATTGTTTCACACCGAAAGCTTGTTAAAAAGTGGGCCCTTCTCCCTTGATATTGAGCTCAAGAAATTGGAGCACCAGCCCTGTGTTTGTAGAGTAAAAAATGTGTTGGATGGCGAAAATAAACAAAAGTTTTTACAGCTGAGCTGTAAGCATATAATCCATTATAACTGATCCCTACGTAAAATGTTGGTTACGGTCTCCGAAAAAGCCCCATTATCTTCTTTTGGATTAAAAAATATTAAAAGGTGGAAACTTCACTACCAGTGGACTGGAATCGCGGGAGATAGCGAGATATGTTTTACTTAAAAATAGAAAGAATCCGACGGCTCGGTCCCATCTCCCCAAGTCACAATCTCAAAATGCAATCCACCAACCAACGAGTGATATCTATGGCTGGTAGACAGCACTTTATGTAGTCTCCTTTCAATACAATCCACCAACCAACGAGTGATATCTACGGCTGGTAGACAGCACTTTATGTAGTCTCCTTTCAACCAACCAACGAGTGATATCTACGGCTGGTAGACAGCACTTTATGTAGTCTCCTTTCAGCTGGCCAGTTAGCTCAGTTGATAGAGCGGTGGACTTATGATCGCAAGGTCAGGAGTTTCAATCCGGAGTGATGATTATTATGTTCCAGTGGCTCTAACTGGTATATCAAAGGCTTTGGGTGGCTCATGTAACCGTTGTCTTGAAAACGGCCAGGAAACCTATTCATTCATTCATTCATTGAAAATGACAGATTCAAAGTCACAGTATCATAATAGTATCTATCTCTCTCTCTTCCTTCAGAAACCCATTTACTTGCCTGCATTGTCAACTACTTCAGCCAGAAAACCCTCTACGAGGAGGACACAAGGGGCATTCGTCAGGGGGACCTGTTCATGTCTTGGGAGGGGATCTTCCAAGACCTGAGAGATTCGGTAGATAAGGTCCACGATACGGTAAGCCTGACCGGTTAGCTCAGTTCATAAAGTGTTGGACTTGTGATCGCAAGTTCAGAGGTTTGAATACGGGTTGTTGGTGACTATATTCCAGTGACTGTAACTAGTTTCAAAGGCTTTCGGTGGCTCATATAACATTGTTGTTGAAAAGGACCATGACACCTAATCAATCAATTTAGCTAGCTGCACAAATGTCTGCGGTGCATTACCAAAGATCTTGCTGAATAATGTCCAATAAGTCCTTGGGAATATATTGTCCAAGCCGATTCTATATGACTGGTTAGCTATGTGGCTTGAGCATCAGACTTGTAATCGAATGGTTTGGGATTGAAGATCAAGGTGGTGATGACTTTATTCCAGTATATCTAACTGGTATCTATATAATTAGGGGGGGTCATATAAACTTGTTGTTGAAAAGGGCCAGGATATTTAATCAACCTTGTTGTTAAAAATGGACCAGAAACTTATATCCGTCAATCAAAGCGAAGGTACATAATTACATTTCAAGAAGGGGGATATATTGATTACGGTCCAGTGATATATTGATTGAATACACAGTCCAGTCAGCACAATCGATAATGGGTAGTAGATGAATGAGAATGCTATAAATACACTACTAATACTACTGTTAACCATGTGGACGAGGATGCTATAAATACACTGATAATACTACTGTTAACCCTTTGAATGAGGGTATAAATACACTGATAATACTACTGTTAACCCTTTGAATGAGGGTATAAATACACTGATAATACTACTGTTAACGTTGTGAATGAGGATGCTATAAATATACTACTAATACCACGGTTAACCATGTGAATGAGGATGCTATAAATACACTACTAATACTACTGTTAACCATGTGAATGAGGATGCTATAAATACACTACTAAGACTAATGTTAACCATTTGAATGAGGGTATAAATACACTACTAAGACTACTGTTAAGAGGGTGACTCGTTTAGCAGCTGCAAGATAGCTAATCTTCCATGAGTCCCTCGTCATAAACAATACACAGTATACATTAAAGACTGATAAATGGGAAAAATTAAAATAGTAAGATATAATAGTAAATATACACATGGTAGAAGATCAGAAGTTTGGTAAATTGTAAAAGAATGAATGGTCAAATTTACTGGCTCTCTTTTAACTACATTAGATCAGATGTAGAGCCACCCAAGGACTCATAGTTTGACTTGATATCATAAGCAAGCTGGTCTAATTCTGAAATTCTATGTTATATTTAATTGGTCTTCGCCATTGAAAAATCTAACAGAAAATGTGAGCAAATCTCTCCAGAAATCAAACCATCCAATTTTCCTTCAAATTTTTCAGGGTATCTTGAAAAATAAAACAACAGAAAATATTGAAGAATATGTCATACGAGATCCCAAACTGCCTGTACTTCTCCAACGGTGAGTTCATTATCTTTTCTTTGGTATTATATATTTAAAAATTAATTATTTACAACAATTTGTACAACCGTCAACTATCCATTATTGTAACTGTATTCTGAATGGCTAAGGGTTTGACGTAGTCTCAGAATCTTGGTGGAAATGACATATATACTGTACATTGTTTAAGCTACTCACTCTAACCCTAGATAATAACAGTATCCTACAACGCAGCTCTCTGATTGGATACCTTAACCAATACAAATACTTGATTGATTCCAATAATCGGTTCCTAGCTCTGTCGTATAGTGCTAATATTGTACCACAAGTAATCCATTATTTTCTGAATAACAGATCATTTTGATTTTAGTGTGTGTGGTGTAGCTATTTATAGCGTGCAAAATGTGACACATCCACTGACCAGGGGGTGCAACTGTTCAACGCATATTACTACAATTAGTGCTACAATTATGATGGGAACATATTATATTGTGATACTGTGCTGCTTCATCCACGCCTCTCATTAACGACGTGGTACGACGGAAGAAACTTAACTTCATGAACTGTTTTGGCTTAATAAAGTGCCTACTTTGGGGGCATGATAACGAGAAAAC
Organism: Scotoplanes globosa; assembly: GCA_027575025.1. NCBI lineage: Eukaryota > Metazoa > Echinodermata > Holothuroidea > Elasipodida > Elpidiidae > Scotoplanes > Scotoplanes globosa. The sequence goes on along the minus strand of JAODAI010041567.1, from coordinate 6,577 downwards.
TAAATCAATTGTAATTCTGCTGATTCATGAAATTTGGCAAAAAGTAAACTGGGATACTAAAACTTAGCTCTCTAACAGTATTGTGACCTTTCGAAGGTATCGATCGATTTTTAGAATGGTGTATCACAGAAACGACCGGACGTGGAGAGCTAATATTTGAGATGTGTTACTTTTAGATATATTTAGATCATTACCAGTGCTGTGGCCAGGTGGTTAAGATTTGTGGCTTTGGGAAGCGATGAAGTTCAGTAATTGGGAGATCTGAAGTTTGAATCCCTGGTTCGGGCTTAGTAGTGTGATTTTTCATCCGAGAGCAATCACAATTTTCCATTCAAAAGAAAATAATTCAAAGTTGACCTCAAATTTTAAGAATAGACTGCCGCTCGACGTGAAGTTGTAATTTACAAGTATTACACTTATTCCACTTCAGTGGTCTCTTATCGTCGTAAAATAAAGTGCCTTTCAGGCGATATTATTATGGCAAAGTTTAAGGAAAATGTAAGACATGGCAAACTTTTCAGAACATTGGTTGATTTAACACGGAATGCTGCAACTATGGTAGGAACGTATTTGTAATACTGTTCCGCTTCATCTATGCATCTCATTGACGACGTGATACGACTGAAGAAACTTAGCTTCATGGAACAAAAATCATCTTGAGGTTTCCTGTATTTATTAATTTTTTTTAATTATTTTGTGGAATAGAAATAAACTGTAGTTGGATAGATGACTTGTTGAATCATAAACGCTCTTGACTTTAGACTGATAACTTGTATATCATAAGACTTTGTGTGTTTCCATATAACATATCTCTTGTAAAGTTCTGATCGCTCGTCCTTCTTAATAAATAGAAGATGACCATCTTCAGTTTTGGTGTATTCACAGGTGGCTAATTATCCCAATTCTACCTTTAAAATGTCTCATACAGTGAGGACAGGATATCGGTCAACGTGGCCATTGTATGTAGAGCTGCTACATTTTCTGGGTTTATGAAGTGAACATTTGGTCTTTGCTGTATCGGTGCACTGAACTTCATGCTATGTTGCTCCACTGTCAATCGCACCATGCCATGCTGTATGGTCAATGCCAAAGAATTTAACAGATATCTTCAGCCCATCATTAAACGTGCTCTGTCCACCAACGCGCCGTGAACCATCCCACAGTTCACCATATTAAATATACTTGGGTAAGCGTTCAATTCTTCAACTTGCGACGTCTTCAAGCCAAAACTAAGAAGGTACATTTTGATAGACGCCGCGACTTCCTCTTCACTGATGATTGTGCCCTCAACTCTGAAAGTGCTGAAGATATGTAATACAGTATGGATCTCTTGCTAATGCTTGTAACAACTTTGGACTCACTATCAGTATTAAAAAGTCTGAAGTGATACATGTACCAATCAGCTCCAGGGAAGCAATACCATGAATGGACAAAGTTGACAAGTGCACCTACCTGGGAAGTACATTATCTCGCTATGTCCATATAGATGATGAAACAGATGCTCAAATTTCTAAGGCTAGTTCCGCTTTTGGACGTCTGCGGTATTGGATCGTCTGGGTGGTAGTCTCTCAACCAAGCCCAAGCTTTATACTGCTATCGTACTCACTGCCCTGCTTTATGCTTGTGAGAACTGGACCGTGTATCAAAGACATTCAAAGAAGCTCAACCGTTTCCATCTTTGTTGCCTGAGAAAGCTGCTAAGAGTAAAATGGAAGGACAAGGTTCCCGACACTGAAATCCTTGAGAAAACAGACATACCAAGCGTGTTCACTTTGCTTCGCAAGGCGCAACTTCGATGGGCTGGTCACGTTACAAGAATATCTGATGAACGACTACCCAAGCGCATCTTCTTTGGTGAATTGAGAAATGGTACACGGCGCGTTGGCGGACAGAAGAAACGCTTTAAGGACACTAAAGATATCCATTAATCCATGAAAGGCTTTGGCCATACTTCTTTGGAAGCTATTGCCATTAACCGTACAGCATGGCATGGTGTGATTGGCAGGGGAGCAAAATTGTATGAAGCTCGGCGTATCGAAGATGCAAAGACAAAACGTACACTGCGCAAAGCCCGTAACTCCATCAGCTCTATGTTACCGATATCACGCTGACCTGTTATCCTGTCACTACTGTATGATAAATTTCAAGGCTCGGATTGGGATAATTAGCCACCTCCGAACACACCAAATCTGACATTTCGATGACGATTATGAAGATGGTCATCTGCTAGTAAGAAGGACGGACGAACATGAAGTTTGGACTATAATTCAAGTCTGTCATAATTATAAGTCTGTCATGTATACAAGTCTAGTTTATGTCAAGTCTTTCATTTGGTTTGTGTCAAGTCACTATTAAGGATTGTAATGACTATCTTCAAACTCTTGTGATCGCAGGAGTTTGTATACAGCGTAATTAACAATTATATTGCAGTGCCTGTACCTGGTATATCAAAGGCTTTGAGTGGTTCATATTTAACCTATGTGTTGAGAAGCGTAATGAAACCTAAATCAATCTATTGAATCCCTAATTCTGTTTAAGGAGACAATTGAAGTCTCTGCAAATTAAATTAGAGTCATCCTCAATGTCCCCTCATAATAAATGTAGTTACGGATATGGTAAGTCATAGTCACAAGATAATCTGTTGTTAACAATCACTGTCATTGTATCATTCTCTGTCACAACTGGTACAGACAATGAGTTGCCAAATATAGGTACTCACAACTACACACACACCCACACGGTGGGTAATGTACTTGTCAATTTTAATCCCCCTCCCACCCCTATCCGGGCATAGCAGGGACTGCATGTAACCGGGACTTTAGCGGGATGTTCACACTTTTGTTTCCCGCTATACGGGGGATGTAACACCAGTCAGGGATTTTGTCTTGAAATTTGGGTCAGAATTATGACCCGGGACTTATGCCAAATGAAACAGCAATGTAACAGGGACTTAGCCGTGACTTAAATTTTTTCGGCAAAATAGTTCCCCGCTCTACCGGGACTTTTGACGAATATAGCCTGGGAAGAACACACATGTTACAATTCTGAAGATAACCTCCCTGTTACAGTCCGGGTGGGGGTGGGGTATTGACAAGTGCATAACCCAGAACCCAGAATTGACAAGTGCATAACCCAGCTTGTCATGTAGGGATGACATGTAACTTGTCATTTGTGAGTACAATGTAACAATTTGATCTAGTCCCTGATTATAAATATAGTTACACATATGGTAAGTAATAGCATACCTGGTGTTAACAATCCCTGTCACCGTATCATTCTCTGTCCCAACTGGTGCAGACAATGAGATCAGATATAGGCACTCACAGCTACACACACCCATACAGTGCATGGGTAGGCCAGCTTATGACATACGGTACATTGTTTATGATGTAGGGCTGGAATCCTATAACCCTTGTAATATGCGAGTGCAACCCAATAATGTGGTCCAATGCCGGATTATAAATGTAGTTACACAGTTTTCAGTTTTTTCAACACTGCACGGTAGGGTAACTTTGTTAGCCATTGACATATATTGGCCCTGTGTCGCAAATTTATATCTTATTCTATTTGGGAAATGTAGACCTTTGGGTTATAGCAGTTTAGTTTTCTTTTACTTGCCCTGATCCTTTTATTTTATGTTTGTAAGTTTGATGTATTTAATGTGAATTTTGGATTAAATAAATAATGAAATGAAACAAGGGGATAGAGGAGAAAACCGGAGTGCCCGGAGTAAAACCTCTAGTTGTAGACATGGTCATCCCATCTGCACTTCTGACCTGAGATCGAGCCCCGGTCGCAGTGGTGCAAGAGCGTAGCGCTTACCACTACGCCACAGCCTACTTATACATGCTAAGTCATAGTCACAAGAGAACCTGTTGTTAACAATCACTGTCACCATATCGTATCATTCTCTGTCACAACAATGTTCATCTAGTATTATTTTATTGTTCCATGCCAACAGGTTTTATGTTAGCATGTATGGTAACTGTAAGTTGCTCTCAAATATATAGTAAAAAACTAATCTTCTGGGAGTTGAATTCTAGATTGGTCAATAGTTTAGGAAATATTCTGAAGTTGTACTATTAAGCCATTTCGTAGTTACAAACTGTACATGATCATAGACCTTTTAAAAATGTTGAGACTGGTTAACTTTCTGGATCTTTCTCTCGATCATGGGTAATTATTTTCATTCGCTCACTTTACATGTTATTGCTACGTAGCCCAAAATTTACAAGGAAAAATTTAATTTCATTTTACTCCAATGAATAGCACGTTTCTTTTTCATCTGACTTAGTGTCTTTACATGTGTGTACATATGGTAGGTAGTGAAATATGCAGACGACAATAGTCACATTTTTTGTCACACAAAACTTTACTTGTGGCTATGATCACTGTAATCCATAATGAATGTAATATAGAATGTCTGTATAGGGTCTGCACCAACGTCATGCTATTGCCAAATACCCTCAAATTGGCGGTCATTTTGGTGGTCAACAACATCAATAGAAAAAAATGAAGATGAAGATCTCAACTGTTTACAGCCAATCAGCAACACTACCTGCTAAACTAAACTACTGATTATTCAAAGATAAGTTTGTGTACACTAACCTCCACTTTTCATATGCAAAAGGTCTATTGTTAATAATGTGTACAATAGATGTATCAAATATATCCTGCTCTCTATAACTATGTTTATTAATGTAGAGAAGTCAGTATAGCCCAGTGGTAAGGGCTCTTGATTGTCAGATCGCGGGATCGAATCTCAGCGCTGCTGTTTGTTGCATCGGCGTGTATTGTTGAGGAAGGTACACGATCTCGATTGCTATGTAGTAGTAGCCACCTTGGTCCACCGAGGGCCATATATTGATGTCAGAAGGAAGGGCATCCGATCACTAAGAGCTACATCACTTCTGAAAAGCTCTTGCGTTAATAACTTCCATTTCAATGTAGTTTATATTAAATTGTATTCCATGTTTTTATTAAAATGCAGAATGAGAGATAGTGGCAAGAGGATATTCCTTGTTACAAACAGCGGCTACAACTACACTAAGGTGGGTTCAGTTATATTAACCCTCTCAGGACCAATGGCACATTGTTGTGACAGCACGTCACATAGCCTTCAGGACCATCGTCGCAATATTGCGACGAGAATATGTGGTTCACTATTTTATAGGTTTAGTCATATATATATAGCCCCCTCGACTTTGTAACTGCTTCCATTGAACGGGCAAGGAATTTATCTATCACGTGGGTATATCACCTGACATATGGTTACATTGAAAACGTGACTAAGAATGGCTTCAATTCGTTGATGTTTTGCTGTCTAATTTTGATTGTGTTCCTGTATATTGAATAAATGGCTTCCTATATTGATTCAGAATTGGAAACTTCAGAAGAATCCAGTAATTCAAGTAGTTCTTGCAGCTATGAATACTTTTTGTGACAAAATGTAGATTATTTCATGCCAATCAACTTTGCTACACTAGAAAAGTTAATAGATTCATGATCGTTTTCGTGTAGAAAATAAAGATTGAATGTCCTTATGCATGGGAAATGCCAAATTTTGCGGAACTACATGGTCCCGAAGGCCTCGGCTTCGAAATAGTGCATGATAAGTCTATTATCTACATAATGCTGTAATAACTGTCTAGTAAACCTTTGTTGTCAATAACTTAGAATAGTATACTTTATAGTTTTACAAGATACTCATGTTTGTGCATATATTTATTCCTCTTTAAGCCCACTGTGTGTAGGAGACAAACAGTAAACCATTCACAATATGTGAGCTAGTGAGTGTCTCTAACTTTGTATGTTAATGACTTTGGTTGACTTTCTAGAAACAAACAAATCAGAAACAATGAATATGTATTCAGTCACTCTGCAATGACAAACACTAAACCATGCACATTTAAATGACTAGCAATTCCAGTGTCTCTATCAGATATATGGCTTTGGGTGGCTTATTAGTATGACCTGTTTGCCGAGTGGATAAAGCGAGCGTTGGACTTGTGATCGCAAGGTCTGAAGTTAGTATACGGATTGATGATGGTTAATATATTCCAGTGGCTCAAACTGGTATATATTTAATGCTTTCAGTGGTTCATGTAACCTTGACATTGAAAAGGGCCAGGAAATATAATCAATCAATCAATCAATTATTTACTGTGTTGGTAAAAATGTCTGGGAGAGGTTATCAACCAATCCTTGGTAATTTCACAAACTGTTACATATTTCATTATACAACACCCAAGAATATTATAGACATTTGATTGGCCAGATGTGTGTCACATGATGTTAATTATTTTGCTCCAATGCACGATCTACCGTGCAATGGAACACTTGGCCGTGCAATGGAACACTTTGCGTTCAATGGAACATGTCCGTACTGTCCGCACGGTAGCCGGCTGTATGAACACGGTGTGTGTGTGTAACAGACTGTGCAGTCTAACCGAATGCCTCGCCAATACTAATGTCCCCTGTATTCATCCAAATACTCTGGCCATGTCCGTACTGTCCGCACGGTAGCCGGCTGTATGAACACGGTGTGTGTGTGTAACAGACTGTGCAGTCTAACCGA
>JAODAI010041456.1:0-12351 GCA_027575025.1 Scotoplanes globosa | reverse complement strand
TAATATATACATATATATAGCCTTCAAATCAACAAAACCCAATGTCATACTCCCTTTAACCTCCAGCTTCTTTTTCACCAATTGTCTGAAGTAAAAAAGACCACCACTTTTCCCTCTTACCCTACGTGACCCTACTGTTGCTCACCAATCTCCGTCTCAATCCTTGTCCTAATTCTACTATGCAATATACTTTCCAGAAGCTTAAAAACATGGCCCAATAATGTGATACCCGGATATTTCCAGGGTCATTAACATCCCCTTACGCTTCCAAGTAGGCACAATCAGGACAGTCTGCCAATCACCAGGAATAACCCCTCCTCAACCCTTCACTGCTACACTGTATTATAATGCCAATGGGACTTATATGTGCGGAATACCTATGAACACAGTGTATATATACACGTATATGTTCAGCGTTAAAACACATGTTAAGCGATCTCCTTAGCCACTTCATACCCTAGCCACTATACTCTCACCTCCCCTGATAACAAACATTTCCACCCATGTTTCATTAAAACCGACAAGACTTTATCCCTCTTCATCCTTCTCAGAGCCCAATCCACTTTGCAATCCGCAATCACCTCCACCTCAATCTTACCCCTCACTGAGCTAGGTAGATCCAGATCTAGAGCTCCATGAAGTAATTATCACACACCATACTTACCTCATCCTTGCTAGTGGCAAACCTCTTAACCCTTTACCTCCCTGTACCTGGCCATTTAAAATAAAGTTTTCTTCCTCCATCATCATCCAGCTGCTTATAATTGTTTTCCATATCACTTCTTGCCCTTTCTACTGCCCTCTTAGCTTCCCCTTTTGCTGCCCATGCAGGTGACATATATATAAATATAATTTGAATTGTAGTAACTCTGAGTTTCACGCTAAACGCGATCAACCGATGATTGGCAAAAAATAATTAACGCCTTGTTTTATACTCTTGTCATGCATACCAATTATTTTTTCTTCGCATAGTTCGATGCTTTCGCTCTATGTCGGCACTTCGAAACTAGTTCAGACCTTTTGTCAAGGTCTGAACTTTTATGATATATATAATATTATACACATGAGTGGAATATTGACATTAATTGGTGTGTAAATAAATACAGGATGAAATGCAGATATAATATATAATTTTTTAAAAAGAGGAAAACCCTTTTTAGTTTTATTGCAGTCTGGAATTGTCCATACCAACAAGATATTAATTAATTGTCAACAGCGATTCCTAGCAGTTAACCTACGTCATTCAATTTATTATTGATGACGGGACTAGAAAACATTACAAAAAGAATTGGCTACGTAATACTGTGTGGGTGCCGCGCTAATAAATAGATGAACAGCGCCCCCTATTGGGGGAAACTGACATTGTACAAAATAAAAGTGAACGTGGACTCTACTATCTGCGATAACTGATAAAATGTAGATGTCTCCCTCTATTATAACAACTATTAATATATTGTGTTCCATGCAATAACAGTATGAATTGGTGGTATATGAATGAAGTTGAAGTTGTTTAATGTCTTGTCACTCCCCTTGCGGGGCTTAAGACGGTGCTTAGACGGTGTAGCCCCCTTTGTGATCGGATGCCTCTCCAGACCTTCAGGTATGAGAATCCCAGGAGAGCCTTTTTTCAGCTCCTGGGACATTTAAGGAGAGCTTTTCACTCTCCTGGACATTTTGCCTATTTTTTTTCTTGTCTATGTTTCTAATACAACAGGTCCAAATGTCATTAATATCGCATTGCGATTTGACACCAATATTAGCAAAGAAAAATTAGTTTTACCCTCAGAAAATAAAATTAAAACCAAAAAAAAGTTTTTATTTTTTAGGAGAGCAATTGGTTGCTCTCCTGAGCACTTTTCGGGAGCGCCTTGGAGCGCGATCGCGCTGGCGCTCCTTATAAATGAAGGTCTGATTTATAATATTTCATTATTTATGCGATTCAACATCCACATAAAATACAACAAATTACAAACATGTAATATAACAAAAGGATCATTACGGCGCTATTAAACCGGAAGGTTAGAAATGAGCCGTTAAACACAACAAACAACAACATGGCAAGTAACCGAAAACTAAACTCCAATAGCCCGAAGGTTTACATATAGCCCAGTGTTAGGAATGGATCGCTAAGGCATAATCGATCAGGCCTACATAATTGTTGTGTAATTTGAATGACCCTGCCCTGATATCTTAATATATTGTTATACCGATGCGTAACTGAATTGTGCATGATCAAATTGTGAAGATATTGTCACATAGGCGTATACACGCACACACAAACACATTGATAAGTTAATTACAACGGCAGAGCATGAAGGCATCCCACATTGCAGGGACAACTAATTCAATTCCAGGCGTATGTTCCAACACCCGAAACTTGACAAACACCGCTGTGATTGGCCAATTCATGGAACATATTGAAAAGCAAACCATTCATTTAAGACATGATGTTTATAGCTCCCTTTTGATATGATTGTAATTGTAGGCAGAGTTTGAAATAAAAAATGTCATTGTTTTCAGCAGAGCAATTATGTGTATTAAAGTAATAAATAACCAAACGTGGCCTTCCCACAGGTGTATAGTGGGCTTGAAATTAACGTTATATTTTCTGTCGAAATGGAAATTAACACACACAAAAGATAATCGTTGAGTGCGACCATCCGTATGCAATTTTGAAGCTAAACCAAACTCAGAACATACGTTGGTTGTAACGCAGGGCTTGCTTGATAAAACAGACGCCATCGATGTCGGGTGCCGTCTGCGACCCTGCAAATTTAATAAATTTTGTATTTTTCTCAGTCGATGCCCCTCAAAACTGTAACTCAAGTTTGGTATGTCACGGTGTGAGTGCCCCTTTTGAACACTATGTCGAGCCCTAACGACGGGTAGTATAGTAAAAATAGTCATAATGAAAACTTTCTCCTTATGTCGAGCCTTAACGACGGGTAGTATAGTAAAAATAGACATAATGAAAACTTTCTCCTTATGTCGAGCCCTAACGACGGGTAGTATAGTAAAAATAGTCATAATGAAAACTTTCTCCTGTCCAAACCGTGCGCCCTCATACAGTACTTAAATAGTAAATAGCATATATTCAGAAAAACAATATTTATTTCTTTAAATTATCCTAACTTCAAAATTACGCATGATACAAAGTTGGGGCGAGTGAATATTAATTAAGTTGAATCTTAAACTAAAATGTTTGCTAAATAAATGTTTACCGAATTTCATGAAACTGAGTGATCAATCATTATTTTGTTAAAGTTTGGAAAGTTTTTCATGTCATATAACATTTTATCAACATTTCATTTCCAAACCTTTGCCAAATAAATAATAATAGTGAGATTTCTCACCATTTTGTATAAGTAGCATAAAGTTGATTATTGGACCACTAATTCGGTGAACAATAATACCATTTTCCCTACCAAACACATGTAGAGCTAGATTGAATAGTAATAACAAATATTTATATAGCATTTTTCCTGCTTAAGACTAGAATGTCACAGCTCAAAGCGCTTTCATGTTAAAAACTGTTGGGGCGAACGGTTTTGAAGAAATTAAATATTAATCTCTCGATTGATGGCCTAAAAAAACTGAGTAGGGTTTCCGCCAGGAGGTAGAAGGGGATTTAACCCCCTTAAGATTTTGTTATTATAGAATGGGTAATTTTAATCTCCAAAAGTTGAAAATAAAGATAATCTTTGCAATATTGTGCATTTAGGCTACACAATTACCTGAAATCATCAACCTAAGTGCCAATACATACCATAAATTTGATTGCAGAACCCTTTTAGTCAGTGAAAATCTACTCAGGGTCACCCTTGTCCCTCACCCCTTTTTTTCTTTCTCTTATTCTCTTTTGTGGTGGTGGGTGGTGTTGTGTGGTCGGTGGGGTTGATTGCACGGCGGGAGGACGCGAAACAAAAACTTAAAATACCAGTGAAAAATTGACGTTTGTATAGGGGGAGGGGATAGGGTGTTATCCCCCTAATTGCGATCCTGGTGGAAACCCGGCTGGGTGATCATTATTTCTTTTAAAAATTGCCAAATCAGTTTTTGTGAGATATTAACAACGGTATGTGTGTTGTCTATAAGCAACTTCCTGTGTTAACACAATGCTATGCCCCTTGTATAGTACAATGTGTTTTCACAATAACACATGAACGGCACTCATGCGGGCCAGATTAGGCCTATATAACTTTTGAAAAATTATGGCCAAACGTTTTCATTTTGTCTGACAACAACGTCAAGTAAAGTATTTCAGAATCCCAAATATCCACAAAGGATACCGACACCAGTGATTGTAATATTGTTCACTATAAATCCCTTTCACAGATAATGATACACTGTACCTAACTCTTAATGCTGACTGCAGTATTCCCAGTCCATATAGGCCCAAAGATCCGCTCTTATCCTTCAAATTCATCGACTCTGTTTAATCTCGTTTAGTGGCATGTTCCTACTCCATTAATGCTCCCTAATGTATTGAGCTTTCCCAAACCATGCCAGTACCACTTCAAAGGAAGAGCTTTGTTGATATGTTGTCGTGACAACCGCTACTCACAGGCTACACTTGGGACCAGTAAATGTTCCTAAATTAAATTTGTTATACGTGTTGTCCATGGTCTCGCGGTAACAATATAAACATTGCCCATAGTTTTAATATTTTTATCACAGCATTTAACATAGTACCAACCACGTTTCAGCCAACCTTATTATTAAGCAGCAAATTTTAAGTTTTCTTATCTGCACCTTTGTACAGTTTTATGTATTTATTTGTTGAAGATGATTGATTGACAAAGTTGCTCTATTTTGACTTGAGAGAAGATGGAGAGATTTGAGGTGGAAGAAAGCGATATTTAATGATCTTTTTGAAATGATAACTTTGTGATATTAATGCTAGCCTATTTGTATGACATAGGACGAGTATGAGAAGCCATTGTCAAAATTGTAGGATGACATTATGAATGTGATGTTTCATTGCAGCGCAAGTAGCACATTAATGTCATATGATGCATGAAGTGGTGGGATGTTCATCAATTTGTTTGTTTTGCCGATCTTGAGTGGGTTCACCCAAGTGGGTGATGAAGTTGAAAGAATATCTACATAAACTTCTATTACATCTAGGCTTATTATTATCTAGGCATGAGTCCCTGTCAGGAGTAGTAGTATACAGTATTAGCTCTATATAATTATACCATAACTCGAGTCAATGAAATGTTGTCAATTTGTAATATCTTACTAAATGTGATGTTTCATTGGAACTCAAGTAGCACATTAATGTCATAGATGCTCATAATGTCATAAAGTACTGAGATGTTGGTTCATTTGTTTGTTTGTTTTTGATCTCTAGTGTGTAATTATAAACTTATATTAAATCTAGGTTTATAATATAGTCATGACTCGTCTCGTGAGGTGTTTCAGGGGAATGTAGTGAATTGGTAGGCATTGTGGTAACATAATATGTAGCTGTAACTAGGGTCAATGAATGTTGTCAATGTGTGATATATTACTAAATGTGTCCGATGTTTCATTGCAATTCAAGTTGTCCATTAATGTCACCTGCTACGTGGAGTGTTCGGGTGTTTGTTCATTGTTTGTATTGCGGATCTTAAGTGTGTTCACCCAAGTGGGTGATCAATGATGTCGAAACAATATGTCAATGTAAACAGATATTATATGATCTAGACTTATTATTACAGATGAGGTGTTCTGGAGGAATAATGAGTAATACAGCAGTCACTGTAACATGTATATTGTAACTCGAGTCAATGAATGTTGTCAATTCCTAAATATTACTAAATGTGATGTTCATTAAAACCCAAGTAGCACATTAATGTCATATGGCTACATGAAGTGGTCTGATATTTGTTCCTTTGTTAGTTTTGTCCATCTTGAGTGTGTACATGCACCCTTGGAAGTGGGTGATGGTGTTACAACCATGTCTACATAAACCTATATCTGGGCTTATTATTATAGTCCAGAGGTATTTCAGAGGAATGTAGTACACTATAGTGGTAGGTAGGCATTGTGATAACATATATACTGTAACTCAAGTCAATGAATGTTGTCAATTTGTAATATATTACTAATTCTAAATGTGATGTTTTCATTGAAACTCAAGTGCCACATTAATGTCTTATATATATGATACATGCAGTGCTCCAATGTTAGTTCAATTGTTTGTTTTGCCGATCTTGAGTGTGTTCTTCCTTGAGTTGGTGATGAATGATGTTGAAATATTACATCTAGGCTTATAATTATTGTGTTTCAGAGGAAGGTAGTGTGCACTAGTAGTAGGCAGCATGGTATAAACATGCGAGTCAAGTCAATAATTATAAAAAGGGGTTGGCTCGATTAAAGTGTCAAAAATGTACTGCAATGAACACCGTGACTCCGGCCTCCACGTATGAATAATGCCAGGAGAGCATATCAATGCTCTCCTGGAGAGTTTCAGGAGATGCTCTCCTGGATATTATAGTCGCCGTTTTTCGGTTAATAATATATATAATAATATAAATAATCAAATACACACTCCTGTCAGAAAATAAGGTAAAAAAATATTATTATTTTTTTGTTGTATTTTTTTAGGAGCGCCATAGAGGGCGCTCCTCTGTGTCTGTCAGGAGCGTTTAAGGAGCGCGATCGCGCTGACGCTCCTCAAACGTGGAGGCCTGGTGACTCGAGTGAGTGACTAGACTTACCCGAGTCAACATACCCCCCCCCCAATGCTGAGTAGAACATGTCACTGTCTGGCTGCTCTTTGAGAAAACCAGCTGGATTGTCTTTGTGAGAATATTGTTAATAAAATCAGAGTGAAATAAATGTCCATTTGATTGGCAGCCTATTGTCCACTAACACCCCCATTATCCTCCATTCTTCCTGGCTGTCTCAGTTGAGGAAGTAAATGTCCATTTGATTGGCCTATTGTCCACTAAATTCCCCCACTATCCTCAATTCTTGCTGCCTATTGTCCACTAAATTTCCCCATTATCCCCTATTCTTCCTGCCTGTCTGAGTTGAGGAAGCCACCCAGCAGGTAGCTAATAACCTGACAAAGGTGCAGGATGCTGATATTGATTCCTATAGTAATCAGGATATAGATACACACAGCCAGCCAATCAATAAACAGTCCTGCAATCAATAGAGATAGACACACTGTGGTATATGTGAGCAATATCAATAATACAGCATGGTCTATAGACCAGGGAAGGGAGTCTAACTGCTTGTATTCATTAGGTAGCAGCATATGCTATGGAAAATGGAAATTAATTAAGGAATAAACTACAGTTGGGTGACTATTGTTAGTGAATAAACCCTCCAGACTCTAAAAGTTTGTCAAATAACGGGCGGAGCCGAGCCGGTTATTTCTTGTCCGATTTGGGTAAATTATATATCAAACGAAAGTTAAAGGTGGCCCAAGTCAAACACCGTCTTTAACACATTGAGCTCCTATACCTACACTGTGTGAAAAAGGGAAAAAAATCACCCTCCAAAAATATTAAAAAATAATAAAAATGTCTTTGATATTGAATATTTCAAATATGTTAAGAGAATGCTCCTAAAATACCCTGTGGGACTGAATGTGTTAAAACCCATTGTAATTGTTGGTGTCAACTGCCTACATATGGGGGGTGGTGGGTCACATGGCATAACAGCGACTGGTTGTAGTGTCCTATCAAGTATACACTTTTACATATATTTATAGTTATAAGCCTACATTAAAAGCATGAAGTAATATTTTATTGAAATACAGTAAATGGAGTAGTAGTTAGGTCTACCCAGGGAAATCCCTGGTCTACTGTACGTTGGTCTAGTGTATCTTGTTTTTTTCTCCAGAGATATGAAAGGGTAATTTAGTATTATATTTTTATGATCTCTGTTTAGAACCATAAACCCATGTGCCACCATATATATCTTCCCAATCCCGTAGGAGCTATTAGCTAACATAACAGCCTGCTTTAACCAGATCACCAGTGGGGGTCTGTGAGGCTAGTACAGGGGTTTGTGAATAACACTACAAACAGTAACTATTTATGATGTCAGCGCAGATATTTGTCAGTACCGGTATATTTGGACATCACTGTAGCTACATATTAATGCCCACCTATAAAACAAGCCAAATGTTCACAATGATTATATAAACCACGTTTATCGATCGACAAACACCACGTTTACCGATAATCGATAAACCTGGATTATCGGATGATTTATCACATTTATTTAGAAAGCCTAAGTTGTTGTTTATCATAAATATATTGTACAGGTCAGTGAGTGACTGCACCCCTTTAAATAGTGGGTTAATGGCATGTAGAATGGTCTCTCCACTTGTTGACAGAGAGATACAAATGGAACTCGGTAGCATAGGGAGGGGGAAGCATTTGAGCTATGGAGATACATTTATGGAACTCTGTAGCATAGCGAGGGGGAAGCATTTGAGCTATGGAGATACATTGATGGAACTCCGTGGCATAGCGAGGGAGAAGCATTTGAACTATGCCCCCCTCAGGAATTAAAAAAATTAAGAAATGAGATAAAAGAGGGGAAAAAAGGTAACAGAGAAATTTGTGGACACAAATTTGGCATGAAATTGCGTAAAATGTTGCACCATACTGTATGTAAGCATATTTAGATGTGTCCGCCAAGGTGGCGCTCCGCTTAGAGACTGTATCAGACAGATCAGTGGACTAGGAATATGGATATTTCCATACATGTTTCTCAATGTTAAACTAATCAATGTGACCTAGCTTCTCCCTCTATGTTCCGCATAATAGATTAGAGCAACGTGCAGCAATCCAGAGTTCCACAAACTGACCAGATAGCCGATGGCTGTAAGCGTGGGATTTATGATCACAAGGTCATATGCCTACATTTCAATGGCTCTAGCTTTCAAGTATATGAGCATATACTTATTTGGCCCATATAACCTTGTTGTCGAAATGGGCTGAAAAACTTGATTATTCACTCAAATTCAATGCGTTATTAAACTAAGTGTAATAAATAAAACATCAATATATATATATTAATTCAAATTAAATCAGAAACTCCATCAATAAAATCATTGGTCTGTTTTCTTTCATTCTGTTGTCGTTGCAGCGTTCTTTGGGCAAGGGTTCGTTGTGGTCCGTGGATCCGGACTACAGGCCTAACCTACTTCAAGCTCTTCGCAAGACCCCCTTCCATCCATACCATCATGTCTTACCATACGCCCCCCACGGCCTGCCAGGGGGACCCCTTTCACACATCTCATAGTAAGTTTATTTATTAGTATCGTTGGGAGGTATGCCCATGGAGATACTAGTTAATATCTGTATGGTATGCCTAAGCCTCTAGTATATTATTAGTAGTATGTATCCAATAGGAAGTGTTCTAAAGTAAAAACATGTTAGGACTTGGTCGAATAGACACCCTCCTGTCAGAAAATAAGCTATAAACATGAAAAATAAAAACTAAGAGCGCCATGGAGGGCGCTCCTCTGTGCCTGTCAGGAGCATTTAAGGAGCGCGATCGCGCTGGCGCTTCTCAAAGGTGGAGGCCTACTACCATATATAACAATATTTCTGTTTCTATCGGATATTGAACTGGACTAATAACTTGAGGATAGCGTTCAGGAGGTTGTTGTGCGCATTGGAAAGACGACATGGCATGCTTGGTGCTAGGCATAGTTCGTATTGCTATGTAATTCTTGAAGTGCTGAGGAAAGACGACATGGCATGCTTGGTGCTAGGCGTGGTCCGTATTGCTATGTAATTCTTGGAAGTGCTGAAGCCCTCTGCAAGCTGTTGAAAAGGACCAGAAAATGTGACCAATCTATCTAATGAAAGGCTTTAGGTGCTTCATATAACCTATGCTTTGACATGGGCTGGAAACGACCTCATCAGTCAATCAAGTCTTATACAGGTTAAGTCAACCTTGGTCTTAGGGAACAACTAGCAAATTATTATCCAGTCATCATCATAGTAGCCACCGTGGCAATGTCGGAAATACTTTTTATTTTTCGGAGGCTCTTTTGGAAAGAAAGCAAGAAAAAATGCCTCCGTAAAATTATTTACAGGAGCTATTTGGGTCATTTCGAGGGCTTTTTGCGTTATCAATTAACTTAAGCTGAGTAGCACTACTAAATACATACGACTGCTGATAATAACAATATTTAACTTGTCTAGTAACTCGTTTAACTCTTTTAATTTTATTAGTATGAAGGAAAAAAATGTCTCCGTAATTTACATTACGGGGAAGGAATCTCCCCCGCTCCCGTCTATTTTGGACGTTGCGCCGTGGTCTAGTGGGATTGCTCTGGATTCACGATCCTAGGTTTGAGAGTTTGAGCCCTGTTAGGGCCATTGGTTGACGTCAGGAACGGCATACGGTCATAAAAGTGCTACGTCGTTCTTATATAGTCCTTGCTTTAGTAGGCACCATCTAAGCCCTGTAAGGGGAGTGGCAGGCGTTAAAACGGCTTCAACTTCATCATGCTAGGTTTACTCTAATTAGACCAGATAGCTTGGTAAATAGATAGTTTGGTCCATAGTAATTGTAACTTAGTCATTTTGGTTTGTGATGACCATCTCTTTGTTCCATGTACACTGTGTGTGTCCAGTCTCACCGTTTGACTCAGTGGATTATAGAGCATTAAACCTGTGATCGCAAGGTCAGGAGTTTGAATATCGAGTGTTAGTAACTATATTGCATTAGACAGATCTAACTGGAAATACCAAAGGCTATGGGTGGCTCTATATAACCTTTCTATAAAAAAAGGAGTGATGATGATTATATTCCAGTGGCTCTAACTGGTATAGCAAAAGTTTGAGTGGCTCATGTAACCTCTGCATTGAAGAGGGCCAGGAAACATAATCATTCATTCAAGAAACATAATCAATCAATGGGACTATGGGTGATTTTGGTTGATGATAAAGATGGAGATTTCATTGGTTATGAAAGTCATAGAACATCCACGTGATGCACCACCAAAAAACAGACAGGTTAACACTCCGCTTTCGCTATTTTCGGTAATCATGTAGATTACTGTCTGTGAGAAGATCTGTGATAAATTGGTGACTTGCCAGGCCTCCTTCCGAAACGTTTGTCCCATGTTTACACATGTCCGCATATAGCCCTGGGTGACGGAGAGCAGTCGGATTAGAGTGTCTTGCTCAAGAACACATGTCGAGATAACCAGCAGTGGAGCTGGGAATCGACCCGGGACCTCACGGTTCCGAACCTCAAGCCCTATCCATTGGGCAATCACGACAATCGATGCACCATGCAGATCAGGTATTATGTCAGTTGTTAGTCATGTTGAGATATATGACTGTAAAGTAATAAGAATAAGAAGACAATTGGATTTATTTTGATACCAAAATCCAAGAAAATAATATTTTTCTCAGTTACTGAAATTATTTTATGGAGTTCGTCATATTCGAATGCACAAGTGATCTGTTTTAGAGGAAAACCTATCGTATTTCAAAATGAAATTAGGAGGACGTAATACCGATCTGCCTTGGTGCATCTCATTGATGTCTTCCCACTTCATCAGCTGTGCATTCACTCGATTAAGAACTCTATTCAGGCTGACAGTTATTAGCCTCATGATGAGATTTATAGCGACTTACCGATGTCCAAAAATTAATGTCCAGGCGTTGAAATCTTAAGAAAGTCTCCAGATGGCATAAATCAAATTTATGTTGTTAATTAGTATGAGCTGGTGCTAGAACCAGTACACGTAGAAAGTTTTTAAAATGATCAGCGATGGTTCCAGATGATGGGTTGGCTCAGTTGATAGATAGAGCATGGACTTGTGACCGCAAGGTCAGGAGTTAGACTACGGAGTGGAGCGATGACGATTATATAATTTTTTTAGATCAACATTTCATGTCAGGGTAAGTTCGTTAGCTAATCTTCCCGAAGGCCCTGTAACATAACTGTTAACGGACTAGGGGATAGATGAGAAAACGTCCGAACGGGGATTGAACTCATGTCGCATTGGTGCTCACCACTACGACACAGCCTACAACAGATGATGGGTTGCCTAGCTCAGTTGATAGAGCGTTGGATTTGTGACCACAAGGTCAGCATTATGAATACAGAGTGATGACGATTATATTCCATTGGTTCTAACTGGTGTCAAAGGCTTTGTGTAGCTTATATAACGTATGTGTTGAAAAGCGCCAGGAAACCTTATCAATCTATAAATCATTCAATATTTCTAGTCGATTACATGTTAAAAGACGCAATCATTTGATTTATCAGGCTATAACTGCTACAATCTTAATGCTGTCTATTAACCCTTTCCAGGCCATACCTATTATGTGTAGGACCCTACCTTCCAGCCAGACCATTTTCCCGCCTTTTTTT
>JAODAI010041345.1:0-12353 GCA_027575025.1 Scotoplanes globosa | reverse complement strand
AATGGGTTCTGTTTTATCTTTCAATTGACATACGGTTGGACAGCCAGGATGGCCCAGATAAATAATAGTGTGTGTTTAAATGAAGGTTGTACAAAATGGCAGGATTTGGCTTATCGAGATTTTAAGGGCTAAGGGTGGGGATGGAAAGGGAATAGTCTTTATGAATAAGTTCAATGTCATCTACTAGACACTACTGTGTATGTATGTACCATAGGCACATATTAAACAATATAGGATAGGATGTTCATATTAAAATTACAGAACATTCTACCAGAGTATGTATCCCATGCGCTATGCACTATTATGTGTAGAGGTTCTGCATGTGACATAATTTCATCGAAGTTAGCAGTATTATAATATAAAATGACCTAAACACCACTGCTGATTGGTGATTACACATTAAATACCAGACAGCGATTGGTTGATTTATATATGAAAACATCTATAGCAAGGTTAAATAAACAATCCTGGTTCAACTCTTGTCCATCTGCAATAATAACCGTACTACACTTTAATAGACCTAATCCTAAGGGCATGTTTTAGTTATAACATGGATTTGATACAGTATACACATACTGAAAGCAGGTCACAGCTCCCTACTGGAAATAAACTCATTTTTCATTGTGATAATATCAATTACCGTACATACCTCAGTACAATATGTGATGTGTATGTTATGATATGGAAATGGGCCACTACTCTCCCTCTCTCTACCTCCTGAATCCCTATCAAGGGGTGCGGAAGAATACACTAACGAACCGCCGCGTCATTGGCTAATGTTAATTCATAACTACATGGATTTGATATAGTGCACACATACTGAAAGCAGGTCACAGCTCCCTACTGGAAGTAAATTCATTTGTCATTGTGATAATATCCATTACCGTGCATACGTCAGTACAATATGTGATGTGTATGTTATGATAGGGAAATGGGCCACTATATAGCTTGCCGCATATATCCCTACTTGTACAATGTGTGGCCACAGTTGGGATTGGCGATCCGGTTTCTGGCATTAACTTTGCCGAATGGCAATATTACAACATCCGATGCAGTATGTATGTACACATCATGTAGTAATGATATATATATATATATGAATGGGAGTGTTCTACTTTGTTAAGTTCTTTCAGGTTTTCATATAATACTGTTTTTCGCAGCATTCCCATATTTCAATATTGCTACTCTAATTGAGATAATTTATTATCATATATTATTTGGAATGTTGTGAATAAACACTAAATTTAATTGAATTACAAATGCCATACTTTTTTCTACAATGTTTCCAGTTTTTTCTTCTAAAATTCCACATCTTTTGTAAAAGTGCACGCCTTTTCCTATAATGTTATTTTTTTTCTAAAATGTGTGATTTTTTTCGAAAATGGTACATTTTTTCTAGAACGGTATTTTTTAAGTAGCAAAATTTTGCTCTAAAATGACACGTTTTTTAATATCTTCAACTTTTTACACATTTTTCTAAAATGACACATTCTTCTAACACGACATACAATATTTAGAGTAAATTTTAAAGATTAACATACCATACAACCATGAAGGATACGCATTTACGATACACATACTGGACTGTCAATCACTATTTCGATGATGATTTGTGTAGACATAGAGCTGTTCGTTCATATATTGAGCTATCGCTAATGTTGTCATTTTATCAAAATAAGTAAGAACTGTCGCTCATCAGACTAGTCAGTGTGAAAATATTTAATAAGTCTGAAACAAACCTTCACATATGAAAATCTTAGGAGAGAGTAAATGCTGGAGATTTTAAGGAAAGCATTTTGATCTCCTGAACATTTTACACAATTCAAGTTGGTCTGTATTATAATACAATAGGTCCCTACTAGAAATTCAATAATATTATCGTGTGCTGGTGTATTAGCGTATGCTGGTGGATACACTAAGAATGTATCTCCCTCTGAAGAAAATCATGGTTTCACCCCTGAACCAAAGTTTCCATTCAGAAGTATATGAAAGATGGAAATAGCCAAAGTCAGTTTATACAAGACCACTATACCTAATTGTGCTCAGTAGGCCTAAGTTATACAGTTTTATTTGATTTTAGCTAGGCATTAAGCCTATACTGGATATTTAGTATACTTTGCTAATTGTAATCTAACTCATGTATATGTATAGTCACACAGTAATAGTTCGGACACGTGAGAAAGTTCGGATGCATACGCGTTCTATAAATATTGCAAAATAGGCGCATGGACGCAGTGACAATTTAGGACTAACGTTAGGCTACAGCCTAACCAGTTTTTTTCAATCATGGAGAAACACAATCGTTATTCAGGAAAGTTAAATTGTGTATGTGACTCTATAGTTACATAATTACCATTTAAAAGTTTTCCCAACTATCAATCCAGTGATAATGTGAGTTTATGGTCAATTTAATTTACGTTGTCCGAACTTTCCGGTACTAAAATAAATAGAGACCGACTGTGAAGTTGACAATTATTTCTCAAAATGGATATGAAATACGTTTTTGATCATGAAATAACATGGTGCACGTGAAAGAAAACAAAATTTCTCCTTCCTATATTTGAGGATTTGTAAAAGACTTTCCGTGTCAAAGTATTTATTTTCGTAAATTAGTCACTAAGTATCCGAACTTACACATATCCTTAATACTGTTAGGATTGTCCGTTCAGCCAACGAAGAGTTGTTAAACAGGTCGTTAAAGAACCAACGACTTTCGCTGCCCACACTGTAAAAAATGTAGGGAAACGTTTCCTAAAAAATGGGTGAAACTAGGCTTCCCCCACTTTCTGAGGTAAACTCACTTTTCCTCATGTGGGAAAGATGCAGGTTACCCAAGGGGGTAAACACTTTTACCCATTAGGGAAATATGTATGTTTCCTCAATTTTGGTGTAAGGTGTCACCTATAAATGAGGAAATGTAAGTGTATCCCCCCCCCCAAATTGATGGCAGCTAAGTACATCAAACATAAATAATACGTAATGTATACGTAATGTATGGTGGACGACTACAGCAACGTGCTCTGATGATCAAGATATTTCTGATGGTTCGGTGTCATGTTCCCACAATTCTGGAGGTAAATATACTGGAATCACTCCAGTAACGTGTATATGTACTGATCCATACCTTGCCGCTGGAATTTGCTCGTTTACTGTGATAGGTGAATACTTAAACTTACTATTTGGGATGGTAGGTTATTGATATCTATAAGCAAAATGTTGCTCATTTTTTACAATTGTGTTCACTTTCAAGTATGTACTATTTGTATATGAATTGGAACAAAGACGACATAAAATAGTGCTGTCGACATAAAATAGTGTTGTTATTGGCCGTTATCTACATAACGGCCATTATTTCTCGGAAAATGGAATGGTGATCGAGGAGATGCTATTAACTGTTAATTGAAAAATTGTTCCACGTTAACAAAACGTCCCATTACAATTAATATCAGATAATAATTACCGGTCAGTCACCCGTCTACTTGGCAAGTAAGTCAAGTGGTGTATCGAACCGTAGTATGCCATGGACATCCGACTATGCAGAGGATACCATGTCTTCACAGAGTGTAGTGTAGATCCATGAGTCAATTAATTAATTAATCATTACGTGTCTTTATTTTCCTTAGTTATTTACAATACAGCACCCACTGCATCATGCCCAAGGTCTAATACTGTTCCTACATCAAACAAACGTGGCCGTACTGTAGGATGGAGTTTGACCACATGCTCTGATGGGCAGCAGATTTCAAGTACTCTTACATTAGTGTGTACATACATGCCGGGGGATACATTTCAGATTGGAACAAGTGAAGTCACATGTACATGTACTAATCGGCACGGTGCCATTGATGTACTCAAGTTACCATTATTACATAAATGAAATATCGTGTTTAATCAGAGTATGTTTTAATTTACAAGTCATAATGAAGGGATCGAAATGACATTAATAATTCAAAAAATATATATCTTTCATATTATATTCAATTTCAGTTTGTCCCGAATTCATTAATACTATAGAAAAACTATAGTTCCAAAATTGGTAGGCCTGCTTATTCCATTGCCGAATGTGCTGCCAAACTATATAGGTGTCGTGTGCATGTCTGGGGCCATTTTAGACACGGCTTTGTTAAAAAACAACGTCTAGTTAATAAATTATCAGTTTACTCCGATCCAAGTCGAGTTAAGAGCTGTAATATAATTACTACCTGAAAAACGGTAACGTTTATAGAATAAAGATAAAGTCATTATCCTCTTCTGGATTCCAAGCCATATTGGAATCCCAGGAAATGAGAAGACCGATGCTGCCTTACTATAAAGATACAGACCATGCCCAATGCTTTAAACAACCTTGACAGGAAGAATTGAACTTAGCATCCCTAAATAAACTCCAAGAAATAAACAAAAAGATATGTCAACTAAACACCGACTACAGGCTTATCAGACGGGAAGAGATATTCATATCCTGCCTAAAAATAGGTCCTCTCATCACACACGATTTCTTTCTCAGACGAGAGCCACCTTGTAGAAAGCTACTTACAGTAAAGCACCTTATCTTTCACTGCACCACATCTCAACTTAATACAGAAAACTGACATTATAAAGTGGCTTCATTCTTAAACATCTTTCAAGATGTGTCATCAGATCAAATCATGGGTTGTCGAGTATTATGTGGAACGTCCATCGGATGAGTATGTAATATGCCGCGGTCCCGGGGCAGGACTACCAGTCTCGTTATATTATTTGACTATATTTTGTAAAGAGTATAGGTTGTTAACCCGGTTGGTCATTCCTTTTGTATGTTTGGTTGGTAAATTTGGTATCGTCCTTAATGTTGATAATAAACGGAAGCCACTGATATATCCTAGTTTATGATGTCCTGTTAGGAAACTATTTATCTTTATCTTATAATGTATTAGTGATGCAACATATTTAACCCTAACTTACAGAGGCTATTTTGGTTTTCGTACATCCGGGGTTATGGGGGCATTATTCCCACTAGGATCTCAGCCGTGGAATATGCGAATGACTTGAAACTTCGTTCTGAACAACATAGTGTCGTTTTTTTCTTTAACTATGTTATTTTGTTTTCACATTATTTATGCAAAATACCTGAAATTACATAAAATTGACTTGAATCTAATGTAACTTCATTATAGCCAAACATATAGATACACGGAAGGCAAAACCTATATTAGCCTGAGGAATACATTTTCGAACTATTTTGTGTCAAAAATTACATTAATGTGATATGTTAGTATTTTATTAGGTATGTCATTGTTTTGATGATTTTTGGTATTTTCTATGTATTGTATTGTTTTAGGTATTATGTATTGTATTGTTTTATTTTTGGGTATTCTATTGTTTCGAGGTGAAAATGACTATGTCTGACAACAAATTCAGTATTATACAATACATTATAATTATGTCAACCAAAGTTACAACACCTTAACTCTTTATTCACCAGTTTTAGTGTACAGGCATATGCAATATTTGCACATTTTAGAACATACCAATTTAACATGCATGTGACAACTGCGTGAAATGTCCGATTTAGATGGGAATGATGCCAAAATGTGCACAATACATTATAGAAAAAAGACCCGGAAGGAAAAAAATATATGCCAAAATATTACCATCCAGCGTAAAAAATACCGATGTGGGGGCGATATAATTATGTTCCCCGTATAAGTAAGGATTAACAGTTAGTTAGTTAAACCCTCGCCAGGCCCGAAGGTCCATCAGGTGCCGGTGCTGAACTCCGGTTTCTGTAGTGCAAGCAGATGAGAGTAAATGATTCCCTCAGAATGTGACGCTCGTCCATTGTAGGTATAACTCTCTGGAAAATCTGGTACCCATTGCTCCATTCTGAGTGACGCGGATGCAAGAGGGATAAAGCGTGTTTGCCCATTAACACAACACAGCGCTCAGCCGGGAATCGAACCCGGGACCTCTCGTACATAAGCCAGACTCCCTAACCACTTAGCCACTGTGTATGTTTACCGAACGATTATCAGGTCGTTGAAACAGTGAAGGCTATGGAGATGTTGTTAACTAGTGCCATATTAAAAAAAATACATTCTTAATATGGTAGGTGGGCTATCAGATATTAATTATTTTTTACTAATTATTTTTTGTCTTTCACATTCTTATAAGTATGCATCGTGACATTGTAATACAAATATATATTAATTGTTGGTGCCACAACTGTTGATGGTGTGAGCAAAATATAATAATTGTGTTCCAACTGCACGGTATATGTTGTTGGCTGACCGTGCCCATTTATAGCATACATGACTTCAGGTTTAAACTGCCGTAGAGTAGGATAAATAATGTTGGTGAATAAACTAATAATTTCCATAAAATATCTGGCAATGCCATCCCGATATACATTGTTTGACCACATATCGATGTCATTTATGATCCATCAACAACAATCTAACAGTGGTATATAATCATTCTACTACATAATCTCACTAAAACCGTTAACTAGTATCACAATTGTTATGTGGGAATGTGTAGTTACACGTGTAGTCTCACATCTTATACCGGTGTATATGTATCAATCTAAGGTTGTTTTACACTAAAATATGAATTATTATAGCATGGGCATACTGTAATAGCTATACAGCGGTGATGGCTGGTGAGGACCATATATATGTGTTGTATCTACCACGGAGGAGTTATTTGAGAGAGATGAGCCATGAGCTAGGATTGAGCCCGAATAAGACAGATATAGGTCTTGTTAGTGGGAGTTATATACAACCTTAGCAGGCAAGGGATTAAGCATAGGTATAGTTTTTCATATCTGGTGGTTGATTTCTGGTCACGGACGATATGTTGGTGAGGTGCGGAAAATGATTCAATCTGGGGCATATGGCATGGATGGATGAAGGGCTACTCCACAAAATGGTGATATGACGCACATGGAAACTGGTATAATGGGTAGCTGAGATGGAAGGATATGTAGACACCTGTATTTATATATATGTAAATCTTTACCATGTAAAGCACTTTGAGCTGTGGCCTCATGGTCTTAAGCAGAAAAGCGATATATAACTATTATTATTATTATTATTATATGGATTTTAGACACCCTGGGCCGGGTGGAGATTTTAGTACCATGTCTTTGTATAGAGGGCGGTTGAGATCGTTTCACACTGATGCGCCTGTTGTGGATTCACGAGGTATATAGGATGACGCACATAGGTATGCCTATCTAGTTTGAGAAAAACGGTTACACATATAAACATGATCATATGAAACAAAATGTCAGTATTAATGTCTTGTAATTCCTACTAACTATCACAAATATTCAGCAACTAACACATCCTTGGTTCTCTATAAACTTCCAGTTGCACATATTCCACCCGCTCTCACCCTCCAGAAGATTTGGAAGAAATTCGTGCTTGGGCATCTTCAGATAATCCTAGGCATCCTTGATTTTCTTAACCAACATGTTGTTATTTGTGGCAAGTGGTGGGCAGTACACTTTTTCTTCCATTATGAACCCTACATTTTTAATAGGGTTCAGATATGAGCTATTTCCTGGCGCAAACTCCTTCTTCCAGAACGACGGGAAAACATTCGAATAAAGTTCCTGGGTCAAATGGTCCATTTGAATCAAAACCTTACCCGGAAGTTATATCTCAAATGTCACGAAAAAGGCTGTCAAATTCAAAAATATTACTCGATTTTCCTTGAAATACACTACATCAAGGCTACCATCTTGTTAACTGCACCGAACTGGTATTTCACCCACTATGTTCAAGGGGTTAAGAGGGCAGTATTTCTGAATAAAAAAGTACAGCATTCTTAGACGAATCACCCTATATATAAATATATAATTAGTGAATTAACATTAGATGACTTACGTTTTACGACTCCGAGTTTCACGCGTTAACCATCATCAGGCAAGTAAAAATATGGTATAAGGGGTAGGTGAGGCCGCCTCTGAGATGGAAGGATATATGTATGTGGATTATAGGCACCCTAGGCCGGGTGGAGATTGTAGTACCATGTCTTTGTATAGAGGGAGGGTTAGATTATTGGACAATGATGCGCCTATTGGGGATTCACGAGGTATATATAAATATATAATTATTGAATTAACATTAGATGACTTAGGTTTTACGACTCCGAGTTTAACGCGAACGATCATCAGGCAAGTGAAAAATATTTGAATATCTTTGTATTATAGTACTATATGGGCAATTCCATGGAAAATGGACATGGGCATACAATATAAAATGTTCAATTGAAGCCAATACATTATCTGATTGTGTTCTATATACATCAAAGTTTCTTAAACAAATTGGATTTGCTTGTAGACATTGTTATTTTGGGAGATTATGATAAAAATAATGAAGATTGATGGTTTAACTCCCAAATATGCAAAATTAATGACAAAAATTAGATTTGTCCTTCTAACTAACAAATATGTGATAGTAACTTATTTAGTCAATGTGTTATGTAGGCTACCCATGTTATACTGTTATTGAAATAAAATCTAAAATTGTATTTTTTAAGCACAAAATTTGAGATATTGTACATGATACATGTATGACATCTATACGGGTATAATGTAACGTGAGTAACCAAAGTAACGAAAAAGTTTTTTCTTGGAAAATAGAGTCCGAATAAAAATGGGCAAAGTATTTCTTCGTTAGTATATGTCATTATAATTATGAAAATTTGTATAGGGAATATGTGCATTGTATTGTGTGAAAAATATTAGGGATGTCAATGTGTAACGTGAGTAACGAATGTAGCGTGAGTAACCGAGATGTAACGTGTCGAGTAACCATTGTAAACCAGTGTACACAAGTTAATCAATGTGTATTGCATTATTTTATAATACATTATCTTGAAAACAACTAGATCAAATTAGAAATACATATTTAATACACATTTCAAGATAATAAATTGATATTATGGCCATAATAATCTGTTTATAATCAGTTTTGACATAAAATGAAGAATGCACATTAACTCTTAACAGGTACAGTTGCCTTTAACATGTAAGTCAAAACTAAGTACAATGACCCTCCAGTGAACTTGAAGAACTAATTAAGAGCCATGTAATATACAACTATTAGAGAAGTATGTCTACAGCATGATGTTTGTGTGGGTATACAAACTGTAGCGTGAGTAACCGACTTCAATATGTTTTGAGCTCATACTGGTACAAATTGCGCAATATTTTGTTACATTATGTATCACATGGTTGTCGTATACAATTAACTTAATCATCTGTGGAATCTAACTATTGAACAAACTATATAACTGCCTAGACATATAATTGTTGTTAATTATTTTTAAAATAAACGGTCAGTTTGGCATAATGCACGCCTATGTTCAAAATAAAATTAAAATAATGGCGATATTTATTCTAAAAAGTAGTAATAGTTTATGCCATTAAATACACAATTAAAAGTGAAAAACAAATCAGGATATGCATGGTTACGTTGTATTTACACTGTCCAGTGGACAAAGTGTAACGTGAGTAACCGTAGCGTGAGTAACCGACTAAATGCCTTATTTTTTCAAAAAATAAAGAAGCCCATGAACATTTTATTGCACCAATTAATTGTACCTTTATAATTTGTATTTGAATCACATATCAGCCATTTCAAATACCTTTTAGTAAGAGGACACTTTTTGATTGAAGGCAATTTTTCACTTTGGGATGCACAAGAAATGTAGCGGGAGTAACCGACATTCGATTGCCTCTCTAACATAAAAATAAATTTAATTAATTTCTTAGATGGTATGTTTGGTATGGACTAGTACAGCTACTACAATGATAAATAAGTTCTAAAATTGTCTCACACCATAGTTATGGCTCCCAAACTGAGCTTAAAGTAATAAAAGTGTAACGTGAGTAACCATGGAATTGCTCATATGTATACATATCCATAAAACCGATCTTTTTGATAATAGCCTAAATTCCTAAAATCTGAATCAGATTTGGAAGAGGTTTTCATTTCTGTATGTCAACTGACCAAAGAAACGCTCAACTTACCGCAACTGGGAGGAAGTATCGTTTGATGGTATCCCCTGAAAGTTGTTGGTAACACTGCCCAAATGGTCTATAAAATGAAAATAAATAAATATGCATTACCGTTAACTTATCACTGCATATATATATGCTGCTAATAGACGTATGCAATATATTGAGTTTTTGATAAAAACAAATTCTTATTATTTTATCAATTTTCAGAGATATTATCATAAATTTGGGTAAACTTTCAACAGTTTCTTTGATGTTGCCTTCAAATATTTTAAACAATTCTCAAGTGGCAACATATCACCATCATTTTAGACAGATCTATCAGCAATATCTACATCGTGTGAAAAAGAAGAAACATACTAAGATTATGTCCTTTTTATAAGAACTATTTTAAAGAGTTAACCCTCTTCAGGACCATTGTCACCGATTGGTGACAAGAAAAAATACCTGCAGATACCACGGTCGTCAATCGGCGACATTCAGATAGTACAATTTATTTTTAATCTAACTATGCAGAGGGCTACTAGTCTTACGAGCTTAGAACCATTCACGTTGGAAAGAGAACTGAATTATCTATAAGGTGATGTATCATGTGATATATGGTTGTATACTGAATTATCTATCAGGTGGTGTATCATACAGGTATATGGACAATTTTTATTTTATTTTGTAATGAACATCGATCTGTAACACTGCAGTGTATATCATATAGGAAACGCACAATGTCCATATTTCTGATGTGATTGGGTTTGTAATTATTGTAGTCTTGTCAGATTATCACATGTATACAGTTTAGATTTTTGTAACAAATGGAAGATCATTGCTTCCTGAATAATATGTGTGTACATCTCAACTTCACAAGAAGTTATCTTCTTGTGACAAATAGGGATTGAAATGACTTAGTCATATTTATAAATACACTGCGAAAAGTGGCTGGTCTTGGCGGGAACGTTGCACTTTGGCTCGTGGTTCTGAGAGGGTTAAATCTTGATTTTGCCAACGAGGCACCCACTTGAGCAATAATTTCTAAATGCAGAAATCTGATCCAGTAAACATATATATTATTATTTTTTAATGTTTTCATAGTCATTTCAAGGGCTATAATCCCCCTGTAATAGTTTCTGTTTATTCCTAATACCTTGGGTCACACCTAAGAATACTTTTGAGTGCATCCCTCACTCTCAAGATTAGCTAATAATTATATATTAACTCTTATCACATTTACCCAAATGTAGCTCTATGGACATTGTGTCACTGGGCCAAATGTACCACTTTCATGCAAATTGCTGTTAATTAATATTACTCGGATGCATATACGGAACCCACATACCTACAGTATGACAATCTCAGGAGAGCTGTACATTGAGATCCTGGGAGATTTAAGGAGAGCAATTCGCTCTTCTGAACATTTCACACATTTTTTCTGGTCTATATTTCTAATACAGTAGGTCCAAAATAAAATCTAACTCCGTACATATCATAATATCACATTGCGATTTGAGACCAATATATTAGCGTAGTAACATGAGTTTTACCCTTGAGCAGAAAAAGCAAGAAAACCTGCACCCCCATTTTTAGGAGAGCAATTAATTGCTATCCTGAGCAGTGCACTATTAAGGAGCGCCATTGAGCGTGAGTCGCGCTCCTTATAAACGAAGGTCTGAACACAAGCTACATGTAAATATACAAGTATACTGCAATTATGCATATACTGGGAATTCTATAAGCTAAAGTATGTTACAATTATAGAGGCCTCAAATATGTAGATAATAACAATGTCAACAAACCGAGTTTGGAACATGGTTTGGATTTTGTTTAAAAAATTGAAATTTGGCTATCTTGGTGTCGGTTAACTAAGGTGAGACTAAACATATCACCATCCACGTGATAAGAGTGAAATGAATTATGAACGGGTGCTTTTTTACCTGAGAATGGCTGCTAATTGTGATATACTGAGATCCTTGGCATGTCGCAGGCACTGTCGAACTGATTCAAAGCCGTCACACGTCCCAAAATGATTGATGAGCTGCATCAACTGAGAGCCCTGCAAGATAATTGATAAGATTGATGGATTAGGTTTGATGGCCCTATCAACGCAGGAACTATGTGAGCCACCCAAAGCCTTAAATATACTGTAGTTAGATCCACTGGAATATAATGAAGAAGATAAAGAAACATGTGAAACATGAATATTAAGAATATTAACCCTTTCCAGGCCATACCTATTATGTGTAGGACCCTACCTGCCAGCCAGAGGCAAATCTGTCAAAGTGATGCATTTTGGTACTGCTTCATATAATAAGCTCTGGGGGAAATAGTATTGCTTAGATTCATACAAGATGCACAC